>JASDQU010819164.1:100015-111236 GCA_032191745.1 Picea mariana | reverse complement strand
CCATCATGATATAACCAAGGGTACTCAACACACCATGCACCCCACATAAGATGAATCACCCTCAAGCATGGTGTAAACACTTTTATATCAACCCCAAAAGTTATCACTCCCTCTTTATAGGGAACATGTTTTCAAAAGAACCAATATTCTCCTCCTGCATTTCAACAAAACTTAGCATTTGCTAATGAACGTACTACAATATTGGAATCAATTATTGGCCCCTAGAAAGGAATTATCACCCAAACAACATTCTCCTTCATCAAGGCATCACACCTCACCTCCTCAAAACAACTAGAAGGCTCACAAATGAAAGTAGCCAATGAAATATGGTCAACATATCTTTTAGGAGGTATACCCGTACCCATCATAGATCTGGGTGCTCCTACATGCTCCCATGCATCCTACACTGTCTAAGCAAGCCACATTGGCTTCTCGCGAGCTATGTTAAAGGGTGAGGTTGTATCCTTCCTTCGGCTCTCATCATTCACAATTGGCTATGATCCTCCTCTAGCCTCTAAATCGAGCTCTGGAAAAGCAATCTCCTCACTTCTTTCGATCACTAGAGGAAATACCCATGATATAAAGGACCACACATCCTCACTAAACATCACATCTCAACCTGACACAATATTTCAATATGTTGTAATGTAAATCCAATAATATTTAGAAGTGTCACTATATCCAAAAAAAAAGATATTATAATAGCATCTTGAACCTCCTCTGTCTCAGGGGATCGACCATATATTAATCTAAAGTAACATAACCTTGGACCATTAAAAACATGCCAAACTCTAGCATCCTTTGTATCAACTTCACAAACCAAAATATTCAGATACCACATCAAGAGTTGTTCAGGATTTCCTACAAAGATGATCACATCTCCATACAAYGCCAAGAAAAGTAGATCATAACTATAAAAAATCTAAAGATAAAAATTTGCATAAGTCAATTCATCAACTTATCAATCCTGAAATACCAAGCTCATAATSCAAATAACAACCCAACCGAACTTCCAACAGAATCTAAACATGGGTATCTCACCCATACACCTTAGAGCCTCTAGAAACTAAAACAAAACGCTCAAAAATGTCAACTCCCTCTTTCTAAGAGAATCCTTTAGTAATTGGAGAAGGAATCTCATCAAGATCTGCTCCCTCTTTCTAAGAGAATCCAATAACCATGTCTTGGTACTCTTCAACACTATCTTAAGTTGCAATCTTAGAATAAATTACTAATTCCATAATGGTTTTGAACCTATCTCCATGACATCCTACTGGAGCAAGACATTTTGGGACTCGTTTCAGGAATCATGCAGGAGAAAAATGCACAACAAGTCGTCTAAGGAGTAGTGCACGCAGAAGAAAGGAATATAGTTAGTGCATTTTCAAGACTAGTGTGCGCGAAAGGAGGAAGTTAGTTAGAAGTAGTTAGACATTTTGGTCCATTTTGTAACAGGCTAAGCCCTGATGTAAATGTATAAATATGTATGGGTTTTGGGTAGAAAGGGGGGTAAAAGTTTTGAGGGTGAGTTTGATTCTGAGTCTTAAGTTGGAGAGTATGTTATGGATGAGTGAGTTCTGACCTAAGTGTGCATTGTATGTGCGAACGACAGGGGCATATTGGGTATAACTGGATTATCATGTATGAGTATAGTGCACACCTTTTGTAAGAAATGATGTTGAATAATAATATAAGAAGCATGTCATTGTGGATGTAGCCAAGATTGGGGTGAACCAAATTAAATATGGTTTCTTTGTGTATGTTGTAATGTGTTTGTTACTATTTTGGTTATTGTCCACACTTAATGAATGAATTGTTAATATGAATATGCTATATGATGGTTCTGTGCACATAATAAATGGTATAATGAATGAATGTTAAGTAGACTGGTAAGAATGAATGCCTCACATCCCTTCACGATTTTGGAAACATGGTTCTTGCAATCCCCATAAATACCTAGGGTTAGACTTCACCTGCTTGCAAGTGATGTTGAACGGGCCAGTATCTTTAGGGTTTTCTTGGTGAATTAATGTCAAACTTCGGGTCTGCCCATTGTGGGCCAACAAATGGTTCAATTGTCGGGACCGGGATCTACGATTGATGGGAATGTGGAGGCCAACTAAGGAATATATCGGATAGTGGCTAGAGGTGACAAAGCATGAGTTTTCCAAAAGTCAGAATAAGAACCCATGGATCAGTTCAAAACAATGGTTGCAAAGGTAGGTATTTACATGAGATTTTCTTTGTTGACTTCCCAAATGTTTTTGCTAAGTGGATACATAGATTAGCATAATAGAACGAAACTTTTCGCATTGTGGTTTCGAGGGGGTGGACCCCTTAGTTGATTCAGGAAGTGAACATTGTAATTAATAAGGTATTGCACGTAGTTGATTTCTGGTTGGATAGTATATTAGGGGGTTATATTACCGAGTTTGTTATAGATTGTACTTAGTCATATAGCACTGTTGAAAGAGAATTCTTTAAAGGACCACGCAGAAGATACTTGAAATCATTATCTACTTGGATTATGATGTTGCTTTGTGATGAGGCAGTTATGAACATGGAATCTAATTTCCCTAGTAGTTAGGCACCTTCGCACACATAGGGGGACTAGGGGTTGACCAGGGAATGGTTTGAGTGTATGGAAAAGAGGGATGCAGAAAAGAAGTAATGAGAAACAGATCGGTTGAGGATGCCGAGAGAATATGGGTGTGAAATGAATGAAGAGATTGGAGTATTGTGTAGTGGTAAAATATTTAGAGAAAGTAGGAAGAGGGGTGTGGTTGAAGGCCAACACGGTGAGATTGAGGAAAGAGACATTGGTGTAATACTCAAAATCAAAGGAATACCATGCACAAAAGAGAAGGTAAAGGAAAATAATTATCAACTCGTTCTAGTAGAAGAATATCCCACTTAGGCTAAACTCTGTGTCGAACCCAGGACCTTGTATGCGTCCCCAAGAACAGAGGTAAGATATGAGATTTTGTCGCTTGTAGTTAGTGAGGGAAGTAAAGATAGCAGTAAAGGTGGTCAACATAGTGGAAGTAGTATGCCAAGTTAGAATCGGCTAGTGTCACCAGGGATGAATACCATGCAGAGCACGATGGTGAGAGTAGATCCCACTTTGAATATGCATGTCTTTCATGAAGTAGGTTCAGAGGATCTAAAACAAAATTTGTTTGTGAAGTGAAGTGATATGAACAATGAAGAATGTCTAGGATGATGATGCAAATATTGTGTGGTTGGCAATGATGTTTAGAGAGTGTGCATCACTGTGGTATATGAAGTATCGGTCTATTGAACCGGTGAGACAAACTAGAACATTATCAGACATTAGGTAATCTTTGTTGAAAGAATTCAAGAAGTCGAAGTCAAAGTCGCAGTGCATTACATAATTGAAGGAGATCAAGTAGTCGGTGAATGAATTAGTATGGGACTTTGATCAAAGATTCAATATATTGATGGATCGGTTCAAATTCTAGATTCCAGATGAGCAGCATAAGGAGTGGTTTATTACAGGATTGTTGTTGCATATACGTTTCCCTTTGACCTAGAAGAAGATTACGACGCAGTCAAAAGCCCTAGAGATTGATATGAGGTTGGAAGCATCCCCTATAGGAGAGAATGGCGCAGGGATGGATCAAGTTCAGTTGTAGTTAGCAGCAATGACTATTCAGTTACAGGAACTTGCGAAAGGAAAGGAAAAGCGCGAGGAAGTCTGGTGTGTTACATGTAGAACAAAAGGCCATCATAAGAACAAGTGTCCAACTTTTAAGTAATATTTGGCCACAAGAGCTCTGAATCTTTTAGGAGTATGGTGCAAGATATGTAAAATGATGAGTCATCATCATATTGTTTTCCCATTGATGCAGAAGTACCAGAGCATAGCTAGAAACTTGTTTTGTAATTTTTGCAAGTTTGTCGGACACGATGAAAAGAAATGTTGTGCATTTGATTTGACGAGAGAGTGCACAATAGATGCATACAGGGTCCAAGGGGAAGAAGGATGGGTACCACAGTAAAATACTCCAATAGGTTACAATCAAGGAGGAAGAGGAGGATTTGGCAGAGGAAGAAGCCCAATTATATGTTCTAATTGTAACCAACCTGGGAATTTGGTGCAAGAGTGTTTGAATCCCTGCATGACATGCACTTACTATAGACAATTGGACCATGCGATAAAACATTGTCCACAGTTGATCACGAAGTGGAAAGAAAAGAGGAACCTGAATGTGAAGATGATAGTTGTAGAGGAGCATGACAGACAACTTAAGGTAGCAGTAGTTATGCGCGGAGGAGAAAGAACAGAAGCTGATGCGACAAAGTAAGGAAAGTGGACCAAGCAGTGGGCAAGGAAAGCAACAGAGCCTCCCCCATTGTTTGACCCTAGAAAGGAGAGGGACACATAAAACAAAGAGAGGAAAGAATTGATAAGAGCATAATTGATAGCATCAACTTCGACCACGCCACCTTTGTATGAGACACCGACTGTGTATGATATGCCTTTAGTATACGACCACATGGATATAGAAAGGAAAGTTGAGAACGTAAGTACTTTGAAAATTTTCTTAAAGAGTATTCTAGAGTTAATGAAGGATGAAACTGCGTTAAGAATGTTACGTGGGATGATTGATCATTGCATGCAAGATAGGGAAGAAGTTGTTGCACAACGAGCAGTTAACCAGGTACATCAGAAGAGAAGGACAAATAAAGAGTTTCGACTGAATGCGCAGATAGGAGATTATGACATGGAAAACATCATTTTAGACCTAGGATCTGATGTGAATGTCCTTCTGAAGAAAACCTGGGAGACGATGGGAAAACCTAAGTTAATCTGGTCACATATTCAGTTGAGGTTGGCGAATCAGCATAATATTATCCCCATTGGAAGATTGTTAGGGGTGAAGGTTAACATCGATGGAGTGCGCATTATAGCTAATTTCAAAGTAATCGAGATAGTAGATGGTAGTAAGACTTATCCAACATTATTAAGACTTGATTTGGATTTTGATAGCCAAGCCTTGATTGATCTAAAGAAGAGACATATGGTCTTTGAAGAAGGAGACCAGAAAGTTACTACACCATTGGATCCCATAGAGTGAAGAAGATATGTGGAACCGGAAAATGGAAAAGAGCTCGACAACCTGTATAATGTGACTGCGTAGATGGATGATTATATGAACCCTACTGCTAATGGTGCACTAATGAGTATTAGTTCATGCGCATCATATTGAGAAGAAGCACTCGAGAATTAGCATCAAATATTACATGAAGTATCGACAAGAAGATGTGCTCACATTACCCACGCGTTATGATGGATTGGAACTGAGGTATGTGATCCCCCGAATTATGATGAACTAACAACCATATATTCTTTTATAAAGGAATTTGAATTGCAGATACCAGACCAACAAAGACTGTTAGCTTTAGATATCACGTTGAAAGTCACTTCTGCAAGATGGTAGGCTGTGCATAAGGACAAAATTAAGGATTGGCCATAATGCAAAAGGTTATTACAGATCATATTTGGAGCAGGAAATGAATATATTGTGTGGAAATGTACTGGGTTGAGTTTTCCTATAGAGCATGTTACACAGTTCATTGCGACATGGAGATCAGTACCGAATCAAGAATGAACACACTTGATTATACACACTCTTGATGCAATTCTGAAGAACCGGTACTTAGAGCTAGAAGTGCGCAAAGAGACAACAGATTGGGAAGAGTTAACTCATAACTTCAAGGTTACTTTCCATTTTTAAGATGAGTCCCCTTCAGTAGACACAACTCTGCATGTTATCAAGGACAATATCTTTGCATCAGAAAACTCAATAGAACTAGTACTTGTATGTAGCGCGCATAGATATTATGCGACGGTTCGAGAAGTTTTTGAATGTTATAATGTCACTGGAGAAGACCAAGAGGATGAAGATCTAAGAAATTTACTAATACCATGAACTAAAGGAGAACACGCAGTAGAAGGTCTAGAACTTGAATATGTTGTATATGCAAAACCATTGAGAACGCGCAAAGTGAATATTGGTACAGAGGATAAGCCCAAGTTTTCAAACATAGGAGATTACTGGAACGAAGCTATTGTTGAAAATATTGTTGATTTACTATGTGAATATCAGGATTTGTTTCCAACTACATTATCAGAGATGAAAGGGATTGTTGGAGAATTAGGAGAGATGAAAATCCCTTTGAAACCAGATGTTAAGCCAGTTAAGTAGAGACCATATCGACTAACCCCAGTATATAAGAAAAAGGTGAAAGTAGAGATAAACATGATCCTGGAAGCAAGAATTATTGAACATGCCACAGAGTCAGAGTGGATTAGTTTAATGGTGGTTCAGGATAAGAAGAAAGGAGGAATAAGAATTTGTGTAGATTTGAGGAAATTGAATGACGCTTGCCTACACGATCCAATTCCTACTCCATTTATAGATTAATTCTTGGAGAATGTAGGATGACATGAAGCCTACTCGTTCACTGATGGATTTCCAAGGTTTCATCAGATTAAGATTGCGATGGAAGATGGACATAAGACTACATTTGCAACAGAATGAGGATGTTGCCAGTACACTGTTATGCTTTTTGGATTGAAGATTGCACCATCAATATTCTCTAGTGGTTGTAGCAGCATTTAAAGAGTCTATTCATAACATGAATGGGCAGTGTTTAGTTTGTTGAAAGACCATGTTGAAACTTTGTGCTTGATGTTGGAAAGATGCAAACAATTTCAGATATATTTAAACTTAAAGAAGTGCATTTTATGTGCTCTGTTTGGTATTTTGTTGGGCCATCTAGTATGTAAATAGGGATTGTTGGTTTATTCTACAAATATTGCGGTAATTGTTGATTTTCCACCACCTACTTTAGTACAAAAGTTACAAGCAACATTGGGTCATACAGGGTACTACATGAAGTTCAATAGGGGATATGTGCAGATCACAACTCCATTGGAAAAGTTGTTGAAGAAGGAAGTGAAATTTTAATGGAATGATGAATGTCAAAAGAGTTTGGATATGTTGAAGCAAAAGTTAGTTACTACGTCGATTTTGATATTTCCATATTGGAAGAAGGAGTTCCATGTTCATGTCGATGTGTCATCTATAACATTAGGCGTTGTTCTAGCACAACCAGGAGAAGGATATTTAGATCACCCCATTGCATTTGTTAGCAAGAAACTGTTAACTATGGAACGGAATTATACTACTACAGAACATGAAGGATTGGAAGTGGTATATGCACTGCAGAAATTTAGACATTATTTGTTGGGTTCACACTTTAAAATGTACACAGATCATTATGCACTGAGATATTTGGTCAATAAGCCAGTGTTGGGAGGGAAGATATGCAGATGGCTACTATTGTTTCAAGAATAGGACTTTGAAGTAATTTTGAAGCCAGGAATGTTAAACTCAGGGCCGAATCATTTGTTGCGCATACTATCAGGCGAAGATGCAGGAAATCTGGATGACATTCTACTAGATGCGCACTTATTTGCAGTACAGATGGTTGATGACTATTTTTCATACATAGTCCAGTACTTGAGTACAAGAGTAGCCCCACCTGAGTTTGCAGTTGCGCAGAAGAAGGAGTTAGTAGCGAAGGCAACAGACTATCAGCTAATAGTGAGAAATTTGTATAAGTTAGGTGCATATGGTATTTTACGACGATGTGTATTGGAGCATGAAAGAAATATGATATTATCATAGGCACATGAAGGAGTTGTGGGAGGCCATTATGCAGGAAAATCGACATCTTCGAAGATTTTTCCCGCAGGACTATGGTGGAATACTCTTCATCCGGATGCGAAGGAATTTTATCAGACCTGTGATGTTTCTCAGAGAGTTGGGAAGCCTTCCAGGAGAGAGGAAATGCCTTTAGTACCACAAGTGATGTTACAAGTGTTTTATAAATGGGCATTCGATTTTGTTGGACTAATCAATCCACCAGCGAAAAGGTCAAGAGAGAGATACATCATCACTGCGATGGAATACTTAAGCAGATGGGTTGAAGTAGAACCAGCTAGAGATTGGAGTGCAGAGACTATTGCGCAGTTTCTATTTGAGAATGTGGTTACAAGGTTTGGATTTCTGAGAATCCTCATGAGTGATTAGGGAACTCATTTTTTGAATAAGACGATGGTTGTCTTGACAAAGTAATTCCATGTTCATCACCAAAAAAGTACACCTTACCATCTTCATGCAAATGGAACAGTGGAAGCATTCAACAAGATACTAGAGCATGCATTGACTAAGGTATGCAATGTAAGTCGAGATGAATGGGACTTGAGGATTTATGCAATGATATGGGCGTACTGGACTATCAGTAAGAAGTTTACAAGATAGACACCATTCAGATTAGTGTATGGCCAGAACATTGTCATGCCTATGGAGTTCATTGTGCCAAGTCTGCACATGGTCGTGTTGACAAAGCTTACCAATTCAGGCTTAGTAGAAAGAATATTGTCAGAGCTAGTAGAGTTGGAAGAAGACCAGTTTGTCACAAGATTCCATCAATAAGTTCAAAAAGCACGCGAGAAATCCTGGCATGGCAGACACATTAAACAGAAGAACTTCTAGACAGGAGACTTAGTTTTGCTTTCTGACAACAAATGTTTGCAACATCCTAGGAAGTTCCAAATTCATTAGTTGGTCCCATACGTGATGAGGTTTGTGACAGAGGTGGGAGTTGTTCAGTTGGAGAAATTGAATGGGGAAGCCGTGGACGGAATGGTAAATGGTAGTCGACCGAAACTGTATAGGGACAACAGTGCTTCCACGCACTAGTATGAGTGTGCAATATGTGTATCATAGGACAAGTATTATAGTGTATCATAGAAAAAGGAAAAGAAAAGAAGAAAAAAAATAAAAGAGTTTGAGGCAAGAAACTGAAGGTTGAAGTTATGCATAAGTTGTTATTCAAACAGTTAAACTAGTAAGGAGAAATACCAGAAAATAATACAAAGATGTAGAAAGAGGAAGGAATTGTGCGCACGAAGGAGGATTGAAGTTCAACAAAGATATGTGCAGAGGGCGGGAAAATCATTAAAGAGAAAACATGACAGCGAGGTAGTGGGGACGCGTAATCATAAATGAAAAACAAAAGGAATATTTTGTCAGGCTGGAAAATCTAGCGTATGATCTGCCGAAGTATACAAAGAATGAAGAGTTAGGCAAAGAATTGAATGCAAATTCAGGCATGAATAAGAATGGAAGCATTCGGTGACAGGCTATAAAGTAGATGAGGGGTCGACAGGAAAAAGGTATTTTTGTTCAAGCATTCAGAGAAAGAGTCAAGCGATTTTAACATAGATGAGTAAGTAAGTTGTAGATGTGAGTTATTTGTAGAGAGAATTTGTGCCACTAAAGACAGAAGAAGCCTCATCACAGCAGAAGAAACAATGCACTAGGTAGACATCGATACCTGTATTCAAGGAAATCCTGGAAGCATTAGCATTAGGGCCAAGTCGGGTTAAATTTTTTAAGGTTTATGTGCCACCTGTTATCACCCTAACAATTTTTATCGGGATCTAAAAACTTCTGAAGTTTAGTGATCTAAAAATTTGAACTAGACTTGAAAAACTTGAAAACTTATTGCAAGTGAAATGTTATGTGTTTAAAGCAACAACATCAATTTGCAACACATAAATTAAGGATTACTTATGCAAAATACACATAGACAGCAGCATAAAGATTGAACATAAGCACATAAACACAGCAATTTGATAAAGGAGTTCACCCCTCTTATGGGCTACATCTCCTGGTCCAGCTTCCAATGGTTTATTATTATTAATTGCTCAAAAGTGCTCAAAAAAATGTCTTAAAATGCTCAACCTGACAAACCGACTGCTCCAATGGCTTCCCAGCGTCCCAAAACCCCTGTTTGGGCTCTTTCGGCACTTGAAACGGTCGAAAAATGAGAAAGATATGCCTCCTTGAAGTCTCCTTCTCCAACTTGTTGTCTCTGGTTCTACAATTCGTACCCCCCTTGCACAAACCTGGCTCACACGCTCTTTTAAGTGTAAAAACTCAGTCCCGTACGCAACCGCGCACCGGTACAAACCGTAGGACGGTTAAGGGCGCGCCAGCCCCTAACCGCCTCGGCGTCTGGGCACATGGCGCATAGAACCTTGGGCTAGGCGAAATAGTAGTTTAACCGTGCAACCAACTGTGTAAATTCCGTGCAAAGGTACAACCGCACATACATACATTGTAATATAGTCATATGTATATAATATAATCGTGGGTTATCAAACCCGCGCGCAAATGGTTAACCGGGCACCACATTATATATGTTTTAACACACAACTTTGTTATATATATATATGAATCCGCGCCATTTCAATGTTTGGTCATATGCGTTATCCACAAGACCGCGGGTCGGGGCTAAGCCCCGACCTGTCCCCCCCGCCATTCAATACATAATGCAACTTTAAATAATTTAAATTACATTTACATATCAAGAAACATATAATGGCGTAATGGTCGGGTGGATGGTTATGTGGTGGGAGGTCCGGGGGTCGAACCCCATGGCCTCCACTATATTTTATATAAAACCAATAGCCAAATAATGAGTGACACGTGGCGCCTCCAGATTGGGCCACATGTCCTCATCTCATTTGCCAGCAATCCGGACACGTGTCAACACACGACTCGTCAACATCGACCAATAAAAATGCACCATGTCATCCACCTGCCATGTCACCGTACGAATGGTACGGCCTTTCCACGTCATCGTATGGACTGTACGGACAGGTACAGTCAGCACCCAAAAATTTTGCCTGTTTGTCTTGGCGGAAAAATCGTGATATCTCCTCCATACGGACTCCGTTTGCGAAAGTAAATATACCACCGGAATCAGGAAGACGAGACGGATGCAATGGCACAGTTTTCATCGCATTCTGAGCACTTTGAAAATTGAGAAAAATTTGATCCCCTGATCACACCTCCCCATTAGGAAGCTTTTGGACCTCCAAAAGACTATCTTAGTCTATGTGAAGATGAGGCTATAGTCCCCTCACCCTTCCAACCTCAATCCACTTGGCCTTGCTTGGATTCGTCCCTTTAAGAACAACTCGCAAATACTCCACATTTCCTCGCTTCGAAGTTCGCATTCTCTTGTCAAGTATGGTGTCCTCCTGCAGTTCTGTTAGATACTCTGGAGAAAAATCATCTATGGAAGGAATCTGAACATGCTCTCCTTGATCATC
>JASDQU010819164.1:64517-78941 GCA_032191745.1 Picea mariana | reverse complement strand
AACTTTATAAATCTTTGGGGCTGGAAAGAATACATGGGTGTAGAGGCATATTTTGGGACTTTTTGTGAAAGGATTCTAATTGGTGGTGTTATGAGTCTCGTTTTCTCTCATAGTATGTGATTCCTGTTATTTTGTATTTTCATTTTGCTTTCTTCTGTCTAAATTGAGAAACTGAAAGTCCATAATTCATTATTCGATGCTCTCGGCTTGACGATTTAGACTGTGTTCATCTCTTCTAAACCATTTCATAATTCATTACTATAATGCTCTGATAATAGTTGTGTGTTTCTTTTCTTTTGATACCATCTAAAATTTTCAAGCATAAACTTAGAAGTCACTTCCTCATACATCCTACATTCTTGACCCCATAGCCCAAAGGTCATCTTCATCTCTTCAACAACTTTATTAAAACCCCAAAACAAACCAATTCTAGCCACCGATTTCCGTAGATGTATCAAGTGACACAAGAGAGCCATCTCTGAGTTGAGTAGGCTAGTGCCTCGGCTCTAAAGTTGGTTGCAACAGCTGCCCCTGTCGTCTGTTTTGATAGTCGGGTAGATTTACAGGGTGCTAACATTTTGGCGTCGTTGTCGGGGATAAAATTGAAAATTTTTCCCTGGGAAGAACGACATGGTTGAGTTCTAGGGTCTGAGAGCGGCAGACACTTAGGCACACATTGGTTGTATTCCTGCTTGGGCGACTCCACTTCGGTTTGAAGGTGACTCCACTGATAAAAGAATCTTGAATTTCCAATAGGCGACCTTGCTCTGAATACTTCAAGCGCGAGACTGAAACTTCACTAAAATATGAAACCCCTTGACAGGGGCAAGGAAGGGCATCTTGAGGGAAAACAGGTACTCAAAATGGGACCTCTTTCAAAGAATTTTACTTTTCATTTAAGTTGCATGTGCTTCTTCTTTGAAAATGCCAAACGAACTTTCTTTTACCTATTGTATTTTAATAATGATCATGAAAGACTTAAAATTATATTTCCTCCTCTATACGTTGCACATGCATACCCTCGCCTTGTCGTTGGTTCTGATAAAAAGGTTTCACCTAGGCCACGCAATGACAATGACCAAACTGATGAATTCCGTGAGACTCAAGCCAATGTCTCTCCCATTGTTATTGGCCCAACACCCCCTAAGGCCTGACATAGATATATACCCTTAAAGCTACCCCAAACCCTTCATGATTTCCCTTCAAATTACTATGAGTTCCTACCTATGTTCAACGGAGAATCGAGTATCATATATGCTGAAAAGCACATTCAAGGGTTTGAGCATTTTATAGATTTATTCGAGATTGACCCCGACGATGTGTGTATGAGATTTTTCTCTCAATCCTTGAAAGGAGACACCAAACACTTACACCCAAAAACCATCAGCTCATAGGTGGAATTGAAGAAAGTTTTTTTTAAATTTTGGGGCAAGGAGAAATCATTAGAGCTGCAACTCACTGAGTTTTACGCCTTGAAAAGATGCAACATTGAATCTATTTTTGTATTCGGTAGAAAGTTCTCTAGCATCTATTATAATTTGTCCAAAGAAATTCAACCCTCTGAAGTTGTTGCCATGCTCCATTACGCAACTTCTCTTCATCCAAATTTTTATTTCCTCCTGATGGAAAGAAGTCCTGGGTCCTTACAACAAATGTTTAGTGATGCTCAGAACATTCAACACAACATCCAAGCATGTAAACAAACCCAAAATGAGGGCTTGAATGTTCAAGTACATGAAAGTGAAAATGAACAGAAAATAGTTGATTGGAATCTTGAGCATAGAATTGACAATATCATGGGTCCTCTTGAAGTTTCCAATGCTAATGATTTTGAAAAAAAATTACATCCCATTTGTCGAAAGAGGAGGTGTTGATACATTCCATGATGAGCAAAGGGCTTATCGTTTTATGTATTCAATTGTAGATAGTCAAGAATATGAGTGTGAAAAGCATCTTGTTGAAGAACAGGTCGATGTGCTAAGTTTGTTCTTGTTAGATGACATGGCATATGTTAATGATTTGCCTATATATGATGAATATGATGATTACGATGTTGATCCCCTGGAACAATCAACCACATGTTCTCTATCAGAAAATGTTCCTTTTCAGCAGTATAATGAAAGCAATCCGGTTGCATATCACAATTACAAAGAAGAAAGTATTGAATCAGATGAAGGGAATTCCTTACCTCTATGCTTTTCTTCTTTCAAATTGCTGAAAGAAAATCCTAAAATTATCATCGAAGAAAAAGAATCTGTGCTTATGCAAAGCCATGCCAAATCAATGGAGAAGAATGACAAGATGTCGCAACATTATTTTCATGCGCTTGGAGACCCTATTGCTTGCGCTGAAATACAACCATATGTTGGCAATGAAATTGAAGATGGGTTCAAATCAGGTACGACAACCCTACCATTATGTTTTGCTTCTTTCGAATTATTGAAGAAAAATATTTGTAGTATCTCAGGATAGGGATCCTCTAAGCATGAACAGAGTGGTGATGATAATTCTATGGACAATCACATAAAGGGTCATGTCAGCTCACATTTGCAGTCTATGTTCAACTATCAGCCTGAAAAGGAAGAAGAAGTTGCTCCAGAAAGTATTGTTCAAGGTCATTTTCTCCATCCCGAAATTAGTATGGATTCTCAACATGAAAAGGTGTTTCGGAGTATTTTCTCTTCCCTTGAGAATGACATCGTGGTTAAATTTTTAAGCAACATAGACATGGATGAAGATTATGAAATTGCATCTATGGAAGTTTCCAGCAATAAAGAAATAAATGACATAGATGAAGCAGTGTATTCCATTTGTCCATCAGAAACACAGAAAGATAATGAAGAGGCAGTGGTTTTATTCAAGTCATTTGAAAATCAGGGTTTTGAAAATCCATCCGCGGGAGCTCTTGACTGTGAAGTAGTGCATGAGCAAGAACTTATTTCTATTTATTCACTGGAAAGTCAAAGTGGTTGTCCTCAAACAAATTTCCAGAAATTTAATGAAACCACATCAGAGTTGTTTGATGAACAAAAGGATAAACTTGGTGCATATTATATGGTTGTCATATTTGAAGATGTTCAAGAATATATAAATATTTTTGTTGATATGCATGGCCAAGCAGACAAACCTATCATCTCCATTTCATTCGAAGATGTTCTCAGAACAGAAGAAATAGAGCAAAAACAACTAACACTGATGAAAGATACTTGCCTTTCGGTTTTTGCTCATCAGGGAGAAATGATTTTTCGTGATTTTCAAGATCCGATGGCCTTCCTATTACAGTCTTCAGTGAAGGATGAATTTGCTTCATTCATAAGCTCAAATTTTTTATTGAATTTGTTTTTCCAGCCGCCATCCTTTACATTTTTCTATCAGCTTGAGAAAAATGTGAAAGGAAAATCAGGAAACCAATTGCTTGATTCGCTGAATTGGCACTTTAGCATCACCTGAGCGAGTGGTCATCCCAGCAGTCTTAAGGTAGGTAGGGATGTGAAAATAAGCTTATCGGTCAATCATTTTTCCAATTTGAGTTTTCTAGCACTAGATGTAGTCAATTTTCAATAATGCACTCGGACGTCCCCCATGCAGTTGGAAGCAGTGCACAGAGCTTGGTAGGCGCAAGACACACACATGTTTTGGGTAACAGCCCAATGGATCAGGCACTGGGTCCATGAGTTCTTTTCTACCTCGCTAGGAGGATAGCATCCCCAGTTGGAGCCAATGTTATCACCCTAACAATTTTTATCGAGATCTAAATAACTTATGAAGCTTAGCGAGACGCTATACCACAATAGAGGCACGATAGTTCGGGGTGCTCAGCTATATTCCGTGGCATGTGAACGAATGTAGCGGAAGTGGGAAGGGAGTAGTTCGGCGGGCCGTCGATCTTGAAGAATCTCAAATCTACGGTCGAAGCCTACATCGTACAAACGAATAGCACGGAACTTAACATCGCGAAGGTAGACCGGGGAAAACTACTCTGGTTTTGACGGGGAACGTGTGGTGCTCTTACACATGCATTGGGGGAGACGACAGATTTCCTTGAACCACTTTTCCTATGGCCCTGATGTCATGTGTTTCAAAACGTCATTTCAATAGCTCGCGGGGAAGATGGCAGTTGGTCAGATCACCTCACATCACCAGTCCAGGTACTTTCCCGGTTGACGTACCAAAAGGACGTCGCCGCATAACTAACTCGAGGCTCATCATTCGAAGTGGATTGATGAAGCATGGCACACCAAGGTACTGTGACAGTAATTCGTGAGCAAAGTACACAGAACATCAAAATCTCAGATATGAATCATTTTATCCTATTCTGGGAAATTGTCATCTTATGCGTAAGAAAAAAAAACTCGGCCTGTGCTCTTGAATTTTGTAAACCCAAAGGGTGGCCAAATCAAGGTCTCTGCGAGGTTCAGAAAGCATGGCTAATATCTGTCAAACGACGTCTGGTGCAATCGGGTTCTTAGCTAAGGTACCAGGCAGGTCAATAAGCAAGAATGAAAGATGGTTCTTGCGGATGCAAGCGACTAAATTTCATACCGAACCTGAAACTGAGACAGAGTTAGGAGTAAGATTAAACCCCGTTATAAGGGATATTGTCATAAATGAACACGCAAACAACACCTGCCACCTAGCTGCAAAGGAGAAGAGGAGTAAAAGAAGGAAATTAGAGGCCAAAACCGAGATGATGGAGAGCATCGGGGAAAATTCTGATTGGTGGAGTACCCTGGAGGAGGAAATCGCCAAGCTGAGGTGAATCCTCAAGTAAAATTTTGGTGTATTTCAGATAGTTTTGGACAGATGTCGACTTAAGAGAAGGGAGTCCTGATATGACAGACCAATTACTAACGGTCCCTTTAAATAATACAATTGTTCCTCTTTTTTGTAACTCATATCTGTTTTTAGAATTATGAGGAAGTCAAAACGTTTTAAATTCCATATGAAATTCCTCTATATATGCTTGGCCTCATGAGTATAGAAGGATGGAGAAAAGAGGAGCCTACCCTCTGTGCAAGAAAACTTTATAAATCTCTGGGGCTGGAATGAATACATGGGTGTAGAGGCAGATTTTGGGACTTTTTATGAAAGGATTCTAATTGGTGGTGTTATGAGTCTCGTTTTCTCTCATAGTATGTGATTCCTGTTATTATGTATTTTCATTTTTCTTTCTTCTGTCTAAATTGAGAAACTTAAAAGTCCAGAATTCATTATTCGATACTCTCGGCTTGATGATTTAGACTATGTTCGTCTCTTCTAAACCATTTCAGAATTCATTACTATAATGCTCTAATAATAGTTGTGTGTTTCTTTTCTTCTGATACCATCTAAAATTTTCAAGCATAAACTTAGAAGTCACTTCCTCATTTAGCCTTTTCCTCTTGATTGTTTTCATGATTTGGAAATACATCCTACATTCTTGACCCCATAGCCCAAAGGTCATCTTCAACTCTTCAACAACTTTATTAAAACCCCAAAACAAACCAATTCTAGCCACCGATTTTCGTAGATGTATCAAGTGACATGAGAGAGCCCTCTATGAGTTGAGTAGGCTAGTGCCTCAGCTCTAAAGCTGGTTGCAACAGTTACCCCTGTCGTCTTTTTTGACAACTGGGAAGATTTACAAGGTGCTAACACCACCCAGGAAGTCGACAGAGAAGTAGGTTAAGCTACCAAAGGAACCAAAGTATGAACTTGTCGAACTGGAGATCCCATAGGGGGTAATCATTAAAGGAGATATGTTGGGCATGATAGGAAATATGAAGTATGCATACCACGACTTGGCATATGTAAGGAAATTTCCAGAGTTAGCAACAGATAAGTACATGCGCACAAATCTCAGTCCAGATTCACAGGCAGTTATAGTAGATCCACAGGAGTGCACAACAGGACTGGAGAAAACATGAATATTTAATCTCTTATAGATACTGCATTTTTGTAGGGGCTCGAAGATAAACATATACGTTAAGATGTTATTAAGTTGCATCCATGGGGGTTATTATGGTTAGATAGATCAGTTTCCATAGATACACAATTGATTGTGTGGATCATCGAATTACCATCAGCAGGGGAAGACCCACTGCCATTATTTACGGACAAATCTAAGGAGAAATACTTGGAAGATAAGATGAAATATAACAATGACACACATAGAGGAGCGCACAGTTTGGACATTGCAAGTATCAATGATGATATTACCAAGTTCATGAATTAGGTGATAGCCTATAGGTTGTCGAGGAAATGTCACAAAGATCAAGTACCAACAGGTTTAATAACAACAATTGAGAAGTGTGTCGCATAAGTACAAATGAACTGGGCGACGTTCTTGGTAAACCAATCCTTGATGGATTGCAGGGAGGCACAAGATAAAGGAACATAATTTCATTACGCATGGCTATTGATATCGATTGCATTGGTGGCTTGGAGGGAAGCGAAAGACACTTAATTTCTCGGAGTTGCGAGGAAACCATGTTTAGCAACAAGATGTGTGAACCTGTGGCATATTGCGCACAAGGAAAGACAATTGGATAACAACAATACTTTCTATGTTTATAAGGAGGTAATTCGATAGAGAATTCAGGATGCATCATGTATACTACCACATGTAGTGGAAGCATACAAGGAGATTCCACATTTTAAAGTAGGTAGAAATCATCTATATATCCAAGCCAAGAGGGACTCGGATCAGCAATGGTTGATGACTAGATACAGGTTGACAGGAGATGAGGTTGGACAAATTATAAAATACTGGGAGGACAAATGGAAAACCCCAATACCAGAAATAGAGCAACCAGAGAAGGATACAGAACTAGAGAATGATCCAGAAGAACATGAACGATAAGGAAATGATGAAGGAGACACACAAAAAATAGTATCACGCCCTGGAGAGAAGAGGAAAGAACATGATAAGGGGAAATCAATACACGAATGCAAGAAGAGGAAAGCATTCAAGGAAGTGCTCCCCAGGCCCTGACAGAAGATGACCTAAAGAAATAGGAGACCAAGTGAAGGAAGTGACAGAAGAAGCATTTCAGCGTGCGACGCAAAAATAGGAGGAGATACACATGTATGTGCAGGAGCAAATAGCTTCACTGCGTTAGATTTTAGAAGAAACAAAGATAGCACGTGAGCAAACAACATAGGAAGAATAGATGGAGAGTACAATGAAGATGACAGAAGAAAGACTGGTGACCTCTCACCCATCAGAAGCATCAGGAGAGCGCAGAGTAATGAAGTTATCAGCAAGATCATTAAGTTACCCTCAACAAAGATGCAGGAGCAGTCACAAGCATTAAGTCATATTGACTTTGTCTTGTACCAGTTGTCGTTGAATGTATTAAAGAGTTTGCAGATAAGAGTTACGTAGGAGATACATTTGCATGCAAATTTGACGATAACGGAGTTGACCAAAGTGACAAATGACAAGGCAACATTGCATATAGAATATAGAAAAGTTATGATGGAGCGGAACGAGGCAGAACAGAGAGCAAGAAGGTTGAAAAACTTAGTGTAGGAAGTGCATAACAATTTTCCAAAGAAACCAATGGAAGTTGATACTCTATTAGAAGAGCAAGTATCGAAGATTAGAGAATCCATTGAAGGATTTCGTGCGAAGATAGTAGACTTAGAAGCGCACACTATGCCAAACAATCCACAAAAAGAAAGAGAGCAAAGGGAGAAGACAACGATGACAATGGTGGAAAGTATCAAGAGTTTGGAGGAGGAGTGTGCCAAGTTGTATGAAGAAAGCACACAAGTATGGCCTCAACTAACGGAAGATGCAGAGTTGCAAGGAATAGGGCAGAATTTGCAGGATGCGTTGGAGGAGGCACAAAAGTTTAAAGAGACGATGAGCACTATGCCACCGATAAAAAAGATGGTTGCAATCGTAGAGAATATGAAGTTGTACTTAGACATAAACCAAATAAGAGCACAAAAATAGGCTCACGCACAGAATATCAAGACGTTGCAGGAGGAATCGTTTCGGGTAACATAGGAATTTGCAGTTACGCAAGCCATAGTGAAGCGGGCAGTGCAAGAAAATGTTGAGAATTTGAAGACCCACATTATTGTAGAGACAACAGAGGAAATTTTGTAGCAATAAACACACGTAAAGGAAAAGGTCGCGACTGCAGGAGAAACATTGTAGAAGTTCATTGTGACGTCGAGAAGGCATGAAGTGGCTCAGGACGAGCCACAGGTGAGTATTGGGGGTCTGTTGGAGAAGGACATTTTGGGACTAGTTTTGGGAATCACATAGGAGCAAACCGCGTGACAAGTCGACTAAGGAGCAACACATGCAAAAGAAAGGAATACAATTAGCGCATTTTCAGGAGTAACACATGTGAAAGGAGGAAGTTAGTTAGAAGTAGTTAGACATTTTGGTCCATTTTGTAACGGGCTAAGCCCTAATGTAAATGTATAAAAATCTATGGGTTTTGGGTAGAAAGGGGGGTAAAAGTTTTGAGGGTGAGTCTGAGTCTGAGTCTTAAGTTGGAGAGTATGTTATGGATGAGTGATTTTTGAGCTAAGTGTGCATTGTATGCGCGAACGACAATGGCATACTAGGTAGAACTGGATTATCATGTATGAACGCAATGCGCACCTTTTGTAAGAAATGATGTTGAATAATAATATAAGAAGCATGTCGTTGTGGATGTAGCCTAGTTTGGGGTGAAACACGTTAAATATGGTGTCTTTATGTATGTTGTAATGTGTTTTTTTATATTTATGGTTATTGCACGCACTTAATGAATGAATGGTTAGTATGAATATGTTATTTGGTGGTTTTGCACACATAATAAATAGTATAATGAATGAATGTTAAGTAGACTAGTAAGAATGAATGCCTCATGTCCCTTCACGACTGTGGAAGCATGGTTCTTGCAATCCCCATAGATACCTCAAGAGGGACTTCACTTGCTTGCAAGTGATGTCGAAAGGGCAGATATCTTTAGGGTTTTGTTGGTGAATTAATGTCAAACCCACAGTCTTCCCACTACATGCCATCACATCCTACTATATACACTCTACCTATGTCTCATCGATATTATAAGTCTCACTTAGCTTCTCGTTGGTATATACAAGTGCCACATGATATTTAAGCAACCTGTAAAGGACACCCTCTCACACACCTCTAGCCAAAATCCTCAAGGCTTGCTAGACTACAATTACTTACAGTGCATTGTTGTGATTCAAATAAACCTCTATACTAAAAATCTATCACATAAGAAAATGAAAGAAGTTTTTTCTTCAACCAAGAAAAAACAAAACATCATTCAACTCAAGAACATCCTTGGATGGCATCCAAGAAGAAATAGAACCCAATCCTCTCATGGGATAAGTAGCATCATCACCCAACACTACATTCATTCCTCCCTCTTACCCTTGAACCATGCTAAAGATTTGCATATCATGATTCATATGTATTAATGACCCATTATCCACATACCCAACACTTGATATAATGTTATAAGATAAATAAGATACCATCGAGAAGATGGTCTCAAGTTGGGATGTTAACTCTTACACTCCTACTAAAATACCTGCTCTCCCTACGACCTGATGGAATATCTAGCAATACTGAGAAGGGGGGGCGAATCAGTATTGCCTACTTTTTCTTATTAATTTCATCAATATTAAGCACACAAATTAATTACTCAATTAAGAAATATATGATGAACAACAAACCTTTGTGAACATAGATTTTATCGTGGAACCCAACAGGGAAAACCACCAACTCTTTTCTCATTAATAAATTGTTCTTTTACAAAATTGTTTTCAAGCTACAACTTGATGGAGAGATTGTCCCCAAGTTTCTTCAGCTACAACAGAAGGGATGCTTCCACACCCCATTTACTAGCTAAAACTGGAAGGAGGCTACGACCCCCTATTTTATCAGCTACCACTGAAAGGATGCTTCGACACCCTATTTACCAGCCACAACTGGAAGGAGGCTACGACCCCCTAGTTTATCAGCTACCACTGAAAGGATGCTTCTGTTAGCTCCCAAAATGAAACCGTCCTTTTGGTCGAGTTTTGTGGTGGATAGCATGACTATCGGTAGTTTCCTCAAGTTAATTTTTGAGTTTTTATAACTGCAAAACTTAGGTTTTGATTTTGTCTTAGAAAATAATTTGACCCATAAAATCTTCTTTTCAAAATTTTCATAATTCACTTACCACAGCTAACGTGTGTCCAAAAGTTGAGTGTGCGCTGTGGAAAGTGGCGACTTTCAGCAGCTAAGGAGCGCTTTTCATAAGTCTTCGCGCTGTTGAAAGTGGTGAATTTCAAAATGTGCAAGAATCAGTTTCGTGGGTCGTGCGCTGAGGAAAGTGAAGACTTTTCGTAGCTATGGAACGGTTTTTACAAAGTTGTGCGATGTTGAAAATGAAGACTTTCCACAGCTATGGAACAATTTTTACAAAGTTGTGCGCTGTTGAAAGTGAAAACTTTCCGCAGCTACAGAGTAGTTCATAGAAGGTGGCGCGCTGAGGAAAGTGAAAGCTTTCAATAGCTAAGGAGTAGTTCGTGCGGGATCATGCACTGGTGAAAGTGGTAAGTTTCTACAACTGAGGGGCGTTTTCCACGGGCCATTGGTTGGAGAAAGAGGGAATCACGTGCGCTTATACACGTTTCAAAATCAAATCAACATGCGATCAGAAACTCACACTCCAAAATCATAGCATCAGGGACGACAAGTTCGAATTTAGTGGCTCAGGTACAGAGGTTGTACTCCTGGGCTAGCAACATCAAATCAAATCTTTGGTTCCATATCAGACATTGTTCACAAAGGACCGTTTACAGTTTTGAATTGCAAATGGAAAGAATGATGCTTAAACTTGTAGGGAACTTTTCAATCCCTTCCCGAGCTCCAAATGAAGATCCGAAAACACCGTTGGAAAGATTAGATTCTCTATATGTCAATCGACTATTCATACATGAAAAACGGCTTTTCTATGACTGAGAAATTTGATTTTGAAAATCTGCCCACTTTCAACAGCTAATTCGCCGAAAATTTTGCTAGTTAGTTGTGGAAAGTGGCGACTTTCCGAAGCTAAGGAGCGTTTTTCACGGGCTATGCGCTGTGGAAATCCTGTCACGGCCAGAATGTTACGATTTTCGCCCAGATCGTAATTTTTTGCATGAGAATGAATTGAAACCTCTTCTAAGGCTTGATTAATGAATTATCAAATCTATTTAATCAACCACTTTGGGAAAATGAAGAGAAGAAGAGATATACAAGTGTCATTTACCTTTTTCAAAACGCAAGATTTCAGGGATTTGGGAATTTTCACCAAATTCGAAATTATCTTCAAGAGATCGAATCTGGGGAGCCTTGGAAGGCTACAACTACACTTCACCAGCTGTTACTTATTGGAAGATCATCAAATAAAGATTAGTCTTATTTTGTGGGTCTCTCCCTAGTTTATTGTAATTAGATTTACTTTATGTTTTGAAGATATCAGATCCATTATTCTAGGATCTGAAAACTCAAATGTAATGATATAAATACTCAGACTCAAGATGATTGAGGGGGTTCGATTTCAGATACTCTTATGCTATGTAGACAGACTTTTTGATGCTAATGCAAAAAGACAGATTTCTCTCTGCTACAATATCAGATTTTATCACCTTTCTTCCTCTGTTTTAATTAAACTGTTTTAGCTGCAGTGACTGTTATCTCACCAGTCAGCTCATAGTTTATTTAAGATTGTTTTACACAGTTTATAAACCCTACATGTTGTATTTGGTTTAGTAACTATGTATTCTCATCCATTTAAGCCTGCCATCTGATTATTGTTTCATGAGAGCTCTGTTTGTTTTGATTACCCATTGAAGGTCTGAGTACTGAGTTATAATTTGTCATCTCATTGATCCATCTATAAAAATACTAAAAACCATTATTTTTAAGTTACCAATCCTCCTTAGCTTACAACCCTAAGGAGTTTCTTGGAGTGATAACAAAATGGTGTCGTTGCCGGGGAACGAAGAGCGAAGCAAGCTTCCCTGGGAGACGACATAGATCCAGCTTTGATGATAGACAAAGCCTGGACATTCACTTGGTTGTAATTTTCTATCTGGCGACTCCACGTTCAAAGACTCCACTGGGGAGGATCCTGTTGATAAAAGATGAAGAGGCTGAAGTCAATATCCAGGTATCAGTTCATTATTTTGCTTCATGAACTGTTGTTTTTCTTCATCAGCTCTTTCATGCTTTTCCCTGCGCGTGTAAAGAGAATTATTTTCTGCTTCGTATATTCAGAAAATCATCATCCTTCTTGTATATATCCATCTTTAGAAGAGGAAATTATGCAGCCCTGCATTGTAGATGTAGACTCGGTAACTTTACCTAAGCCCATTTACGAAGATTATTACTGTATTTCTTTTCCTTCGGAATCTGATCAGCCATGTGACCTTGAAAAGATAGAAATTGTTTCAGACCCTGTCCAAATCTCAGCCCCTCTGGCCATAATTTTTGAACCTGATCAACAACTTACCATGTCTCATGATCAGCCCACAACTTTTCAAGATAAGATCCAGATGAAGATGTTCAAACCTTTACAGCTACCCCTTCTTCTTCATCCTTATCCTGATGATGGTTATGAATATCTCCCTTGGTTTTCTGGAGAGAATCAAGCTTCAGCTGAGAGACACGTGGAATCCTTTTTGGATTTTGTTGATTGTTTTCAGCTTGTTAATGAAGATGTAATCATGAGATTTTTTTCAAAGTCTCTAATCAAAGATGATGCTGCATGGTTTAAAAGTCTGAGAGCTGATTCGATTGGCTCTTGGACCGAATTCTCTATTGTTTTCCTGAAGTATTGGGGCAAGTACAAATCTTTAGATTCCTACCTTGTTGATTTCTATGCTTTGAAACGAGAACAGGATGAAGCCCTACCTGTTTTTAACAGAAGGTTTTATCATGCCTATCATGACATGCCTTTGGAGGTCAGGCCTACAGAGACAGTTTCCATGATATATTATGTCATGGGTCTTCATTCAGATCTTGTCCTTCTTCTGCTAGAATGGAAGTCTTCATCCCTGACCCAATTGTTTGAAGATGCTCAAAAAGTAGAAGAGAACATTTGTGCTTCTCGAAGGATCCGAGGTCGAGATTTCTTTGAAAATCTACAAGCACATGAGCAAGCAGAATTTCATTATACCTCATATTTTGAGCAGGAGAATAATGAGGTTGGAACAGTTTTAGAACAACAGTGGGTATGTGAGCTCTTTTTAGATTCGGATCTGAATTTTCCAACAATTTTAGAGTACTCAAGAGACAGTGCTCTATCATCATCCGCTGAGGATTGTTCTGAAGAAAACAGTAAGTGTGAAACAGATAAGGGACAGCAACCTGAAGGTGAGTACATTTCAGATTCAGAATCAGCTTCTTCAGTATGTGCAGAGTATTCCAGAGACAGGTATGAATCTAAAGTTTATGATCAATTTGCAAATCAGAATAAATATATAATAACCAATGATTGCATTGAAAACTACATGTTCCTAGTTGATTATAATCCTTGTCATTTAAACATTGCTCTATCATCATCCGCTGAGGACTGTTCTGAAGAAAACAGTAAGTTTGAAACAGATTTGGATCAGCAGCCTGGGGGTAAGTATATTTCAGATTCAGAATCAGATTTTTCAGTATGTGCAGAGTATTCCAAAGACAGGTATGGTTTTGAATTTCATGACGAGTCTTATATGTTTCATTTGATTTATGCTTAATCTCTAACCCTCTAGTAGAACAATAGCATGCATGTGTAGTGTTTTGTCTTGATAGCAGGATCGTCTTTGGAAGGAGTAGTAGAAGCAAGGAGATAAAGCGCAACGGAGGATCTACACCAACCGTCGATAAAAATGTTAGTTGGTTCTTTCCATGTTTGCATGTGAAAAAGGGTTTTAGGTTTGGGGTAGAAGGTTAAAAGTAACTTCTTAAGGGTCATGATCTGCATGCAAGTTTAAGCCCTAGCTTGTTAGTCCGTAGGGTATAATTTCCCAACAACAGAATTGGCGACTCCACTGGGGAATTATTTACTCTTAGGGTTTCTGGATTTCATTGAGGTTTTTGGGTAGTGCAAAGAATAATTTTTTTTGTTTCTTTGTTGTTTTTATTTTATGTTAGGTCAAAAGCTAGCAGGGAACCTGGTTATCAATACCAGTTTTTTCCTTGACTGTGGCTTGACATTTATTATCGGGACACACAGAGGTACACGCGGCCTGCAGAAGGCCTGTCCGCATGTAACCCACGCCCTAACCTTCTGTAGCCCACGTTTGAACGCTTGTTGCAGAGGTTTCAGTAGCGTGTAGTATTCAGAAAGTTAAAGAGGTAGTCTCCTCTTCCCTGTCAAAAGTTTACCTTCTCAGGGGGCTTTTTAGATCCTGTCTGGGTCTTGTTGGTTTACTGTCTTGTTTTCAGTC
>JASDQU010819164.1:53869-64417 GCA_032191745.1 Picea mariana | reverse complement strand
TTTTGCATATGATCCTGTACACCCCCAGTATTGTTGGTATCTTCAAGTCCCAATCATCCCTATTAACGTTACAGATCATATTTAGTGCATTTTCAAAGATTTTGTTAAAGGCTTCCACTATTACGTTTGCTTGAGGATGATATGGTGCACTCTTTTGATGATAAACTTTGAACTCCTCGGTCATCGCCTTAATAGTGTTGTTAATGAAGTGAGTACCTTGGTCACTCATCAAAATCCTTGGGCAGCCAAATCTAGTGATCACTTGCTCAAACAAGAAGTGTGTTGTTGTCTCTACGCTGCAATGTTTTATTGGTGTTTCTTCTGCCCATCTTGTTAAGTATTTGGTCCCAGTGATAATGTACCTCACTCCTGACCTTTTTGTTGGTGGGTTAATTGGTCCCAAAAAATCTATTGCCTATTTTTCAAATACCTACAAAGTTACTTGTGGTCACAGGGGCATCTCGTCCCTTCTATTTAGTTTATTGACCATCTGACATACATCACATTTCTGACAGTAGTCCTTTGAGTCTCTGTGAATGGTCGACCACCATAGTCCTGCGCACAATACCTTATGTGTGGTAGATTTTCTTGCATAATGTCCTCCTTCTATTCCCTCATGGGCTTCTACTAAGAGCCTTGGTCTTTCATGTTCTAGCACACATCTTCTCAAGATGCTATCTACACCCATTTTGTATAAGTGTCCTGCAATCAACTGGTAATTTGCAGCCTTGACTACTAGATCTTTCTTCTGTGTAGTGTTATATTCCTGTGGCGCAGTCCCTGTACTCAATTATTGGATGATGTCTGCGAAGTATTCATCGTCTATCTGGACTGAAAATAATTGCGCATCGGGAAATTTTTTCTAAAGATTCATAGGTTCCTCCCCATTAGTGATCCTCGATAGGTGATCAGGTCCTGCATTCAACTTTCCTGGTTTGACTATCACTTCAAAGTCAAATTCTTGGAACAACAATAACCATCTACAAATTCTCCCCCCCAACACTACCTTGTTGACGAGGTATTTGAGGGTTGAATGGTCAGTGGACATCTTGAAATTTTTTCCCAATAAATAATGCATGAACTTCTTAAGCATGTAGACCATAGCTAAGCCTTCCCTCTCTGTGGTATTGTAGTTCTGCTCCGATTCTGATAGTTTTCTACTAGCAAATGCTATAGAATGGTCGAATTCTCCCGCTCCTGGCTACGCAAAAATAGCTCCAAGTGTTATGGCTGATGCATCTACATGTATGTGGAATGTATTTTCCCAATCCGGGAATACTAGTATTGGTGTGGTTACCATCTTCTCTTTTAGGGTATCCAGATCGCGCTGATAGTCCTCATTCCACCGGAATTTTGTGTCTTTCCTTAGCAATTTCTCCATTGGCGCAGTGATCTGCGCATACCCCTTTATAAATTTCTTGTAGTATCCTATGTGTGCCAATGCCGCTCTCAATTGGCGAACTATTTTTGGTGGTGGCAGGTTAACAATTACTGCAATCTTGGCAAGATCTACTAGCAAGCCTTGCTTGCATACTATATGTGCCAATAGTATCCAAAAAGGTGTTTCGAAGATGCACTTCTTGATATTTAACGATATATGGCACTGCCTACATCTTTCTAACATCATCCGTAAGACCTCTACATGGTCTTTCAACAAACTATAGACTCTCCAATCATCCAAATATACCTCCAAAAACTGGTGGATAAACTCTTTAAATGCAGTGATGACTACTCTAGGAAAATATTGTTGGTGCATTCTTCAATCCGAACAACATGATTGTATACTGGTAGGATCCCCATTCTATGGAAAAAGTGGTCTTGTATCTATCTTTTGGTGCTATCTTGATCTGATGGTATCCTGAGAATCCATCGGTGAATGAATAAGCTTCTTGTCCTCCTACATTCCCCAACACTTCATCTGTGAAGGGAGTAGGGAACGGGTCATGTAGGCACGCATCGTTCAACTTCCTCAAGTCGACACATATTCTTATCCCCCCTTGTTTCTTCTCCTAAACTACCATCGAGATTACCCATTCAGACACTTCTACAAGTTCTATGAGTCCACCCTCCAACATCCTATCGATCTCGGTTTTGACTTTTTGCTTATATATCGGGTTTAGTCTGTATGGTCATTGTCTGATCGGTCTTGCCTCAACTTTGAGCAGTATATTCATTTATCCTATCTCTCATGTTATGCCTTTCATTTCTATGAACATTGTTGGGAACAAGTCATTATACTCACGCAATAACTTTGTTATGCTTTCCACTGTTTGCTCATCCCAATAGTCTCCAATGTTGGCCATTTTGGGATTCTCAACTGTCCCAATGTTGACTTTCTTCACCTTGATCGACGCAACAATTACTTCTGATTCCAGAGGTGGAACTTCCACTTCTCTCTCGCCTTCAACTTCCTAAATCTGAATATCGCATGGGTCATCTTCATCTGGTGCTTCTTCCTGCACATGGTAGCATGACAAAAGTTCTTTCACTGTCTGTTTGTTTTGTTGTTGTTCTTCTGTCATGAGTTCACTTCTGGTTCCTTAATGAATATCACCCCTATGATTTGTTTAATTTTTGCGTCGATGTTGGGGTTCCCATGCTCAAATGAGAAAGTAACTATAAATTTGTGTTGTAATACTGTCGAACTCGTAGTTCCTCTATGTAGTTCTTGGTCTATATACCAGTTTGTTGGGATGCCCTCTAATGTGTGAACGAAATGGTGAGGCCATTCCTTCGATGGTGTCATTTTCCATAGCGCTCTGCACTTCTCTAAGTGTTTTGTTGGTTCCCCCTGTCCATCATATTTATGCAGTTGGTTACTTCCTTGTTTTGCGCCAAACCTAATGCGCAGTAAGCACTTACATTGGTACCAATCTTTGACTGTTTCTTTGTGTGCACCCCACAATCTCGCAAGTGTTTCCTTGAGTGCTTTATCTAGGGCTAAGATCTTGTAATTTTCTAACACTTCATCTTCGTACCATGTTAAGAATGCTTCTAGGTCATTCACCCCATGGAAGCTGGGAGGTTCCCTTATCTCCGTACCTACCCATCTTACTGCACAGTCTATTCTTGTGCATCTTCTTATGGAGACTCCGTGTAACCTCTGCTGCCAATTTTCTAAGCCTGTATCTGAGTCTGACACACATGAGGTGATGCTTCATCAACTAAGTACCCCATTTGTAGTTGGGTTCATGTAATATTCATCTCGCACAGTTGTTCTGTACAACTAATTAATTTCCTCCAGGTCCAAGAAAGTAGGCTCTACAAACATTTCCCCTTCTGATGGTTCCAATGGCGCAATGACTATGTATTCTCCTGACTCGAAGGTCATCTTCCACGTATTTAAGTTGATTATGGTCTAGTTATCAAACGCCCAATCCAAGCCAGGTAATTTCGGATAAGGTGTTGTGCCATCCACTATCTCGATTACTTCAAAGTCGGCTTTATTTCGTACTCCATCCAGGTCTACTCTCACTCCTTTTAGTATTCCAATTGGTAGAACTCTATGTTGATTTGCTATTTTCAGCTGAATCGGTGAATATCCTAATGTGGGCTCTCCCATACATTGCCATGTTTTCTTGGGGAATACATTGATTTCGGATCCTAAATCTAGTATGATATCTCCCATGTTAAAATATCCAATGTTGGTGTTCAACTTGAATTCCCTACTTGTTCTCCTCTTTGTATGCAAGTGATTGACTGTTTTTTGTTCTAGCTTTCCTTCTGCTTCTTTGCTACATCTTTCTAGCATATTTTGTAATACTTTAACAACGGATGGATCATTTAGTAGTCTAACACGAGATTGTATAAAACCTTTAATTGTACTTACTTGTCCTAGGGGTTGTGTTTCTTTGGTGTGATCCAAGGATGGAGGCATCTCGTACTCTAGCACTTCCTTATTATGCTATGTAGTTGATGTCGATGCAATGTCTGGCTTCAAGAATTCTTGTCTGGATTGCTTGAATATCTCTTTTTCATTCTGCGCATCAAATTGCTTCCTTGGTTCAACATTCTTCCTCACCCATTGGTGTTGTACTGGCTCTTGTCGTACTATGTCGTTTCATGTTTGAGCTCCTCCCCGTGTAACTATGTTGATGTTTCTTCCTTCATCCCTCGCTTCTGCTGAAATCCACTGAAAATTCTGATTATTCTAATTTCTCTCCTCCTAGATCTTCCCTAATAGTGTCGGACATTCTTTTGTGTCATGATGTGATGCGCGATAATACATACAGGTCACTGGTGGAAGTGGACATTCTCTTTTATAATGTCCTAGTTGTTGACAATTGTGGCATAACACGGGTCCTCTACCTCTTCCAAAACCTCCCCTTTCTCTTCCTCCACCTCTGTAGCTAGCTCGATCCCCTCGCGGCGCGTTATACTGAGGTGCTTGATTATACTGCGCACTATTATAGTGTGGTTGCACGGTATTATACTCTTGTTGCGCAGTGTTGTACGAGGTTGGTACTTGGTTAAATTGAGGTGTGGCTTGTCTGGTCACCATTTTTTCCTACACCCTATATGCATCTGATGTTCTTTCCCTCATCAAGTCCATGGTTCTGCAATCTTTGTCATCGTGGCCTAATAACTTGCAAAAGTTGCAATATGAGCTCTTTGGTATTGTTTGGTACTTCTGCATCATTGGGTAGTGGTATGGATCGTGACCCTGTTTCTTACAGATCTCATACCATAGTCCTCATGTTGGTAATGGATTTGGCATTCTTGCTGCCATATACTATGTGAATGTTGGACATTCGTTCTTATGGTGTCCTTCTGTCCTACATGTGGTACACTAAACGAATTCTCTTTTGTCCTTACTCTTGTTCTGGTTTAGTTGGAGTGTTAAGTTCTTCAGATCCTCCTTCAACTCCTCGATGATTGGATCGGTCTTTTGATATTCTTTTTCTTCCAGTTGCAGGGTTACCTACAGAGCCTCTGCCTGTGTCTAAAACTTTTGTTGTCGCAATGGATATTTCAAGTGTGGTAATAGTGAATTTATGAACAAATGCCTATGCTACATATTTTTCATGACGTATTTTAGCTTTCCCTTCAGTCGTTTGAATATTTGGTCAATCTCCCATACAAATTCTTCAGGTTTCTATTTGATCTATATCATCTCGTTCATGTATTGATCCTCTGAACTCGACTTCTGGAACTCATTTATTAGCAACTTCTTGATATCTCCAATCGTTTTGGTTGTCCCTGAAGGATTGTTTGTAGCTAAACTCATATACCAATCCAGTGCGTGATCTCTTAGCGTGATATCTAACTGTGCAATTTTAGTATCATCGTCTATGCACTATTTTGCTTCCTAGATCTTTTCACAGATAAAAAGGTGTTTTTCCGGGTCCTCTGACGCCTCTCCTTTGAATTCTAGTAACCTGATGATTGGATCATGTCCTTCCATCTTGAATGCTGAACTACTACCTCCGTGTGGTGTAGATATTTGACTACTGCTTCCTAAACTGACTCCCCCAGTTGTTGTTCCTTGTGTAGGTGTACTTCCTGATGTCTTCCTTCTCCCGAAGTTCGGTAATCTAAATGGTGGTGTTCTTCTTGCTATGTTAGTTGCACATGGGTTTATGGGTTCCACACTGACACTGATATGGATAGGAGTGCTACCTTCTATTTCCACTCTTGGACCTCTTGTCTTACTCTCATATGTCGCGTGCAGGATTTCTTGAATCTGCTCCAAAGCCCGGAGATCCTCTACCTCCTCTTCATCACTTGCCAAGCCTTTCCTCGCAGCTACGACTCTCTTTTTGGTGTTCACCTTATATTGGTAGGGTACTCCACTGCATGTCTTTCCAGTTGTCGCCATGATCCGCTTGATCTGTTCTTCGTCCATCATAATTGGGTCCAAGGCCTCCTCCTTCTTTCCTCGATCCCCTTCTCTTCCATTTCTCCTTCTCCTGTCAGTGCTTCCCCCATGCACGTAGGGAAGTTTAGATGTCTCACTCCATTGTCATTACACCTTTGTTATATAGCAATATCTTAATGGAAGTATATAACGATCTGATGTACCTACCTTGAGGTCCCTTCAAGAATTCTTGTCCAGTTGCGTTGTATGACTTTGTTGTATCTACTACAAATTCTGTGATAAATCGGACAACAATGTTATCTAACTAGAAATCTATTGCACACGTAAACTTATTATCGACATGTTGTACCTACACGACCTCTTTGGGATTCCACTCTAGTTGTCTGATCCGATTTGTAGGGTGGTTGTCTTTCAATCTTCTTATCCACTCCTATAATATATGTGGGAAATCACAGAAAAAGACTTCATGCAAGTCACTGAATACATACTTGTCCAGATATTTGTGTGGTGTCAACTTTGGGTTCTTGTTATCTTTCTGCGCAAACTCTAGCTCTTTTGTCTTCAACCGGCTCTCTATCTCTGCCTTCATTGGATTCCATGGTCTCAACATCCCCTTTCATATTATCATTCTCTTCAACGTCTTGTGATCCAGTCTGACATTCTTCGTATGCGTCCTCCACAAGTCTCATATACTCAATCCCATTTTCTTCTAATCAACCGACAATGGAACCATCAGTTGGTTTTCATTATCTCTTTTTATATTGGTCTTGAGGATTATTTATGGGGTATTCTGATTATAATTGACCATCACAGTATGACCCTGGTTCAGATTTAGTAAGCTTCCCAACAAAATCCCATAAAAAACTATCGGCCCCTCTGGTAAACCAGAAGGAAACACAGTACACAAAGTGTATTGTGTCGTCTCACCCAAGATAGCTCTATGGGTGGCTGCAATACTCATATGTTTGTAACCTGAAACTGAGCGAGATCTGTGGTTGTGCGTCGTAAACTTTATTCAGTCCATCTAACATCTAGTTATATCATTCATTCTATGCATGCACGTGAAATACCAGATCTACTTAATTACTTTCATCTAACATTCATCAACTAATCAGACCTAAGGATGCATTCATTCATTCACATAACATAGTGTTACCGTGGTTCACCCCGCTGGGCTACATCCACAAAGATCTGGCTTTCAAGATTTTATTATAGTTTAGAAATATCCTACGTCGTGCATGGTTACAATCTTAGTTCTCCCTCTTTCCCACTTGTTCATCGATCCCTGCGAGGTTGACTAGATCACACAAGGCTCCTCAACTTGCGATATAACCCTCAGGATCAAGTCTCTCAGTTATTTCTTATCTCACCAGCTGAATGAGTCATACATTTCTTTCAGTTCTCTCTCTTTTTGTCCCCTCTGTGTGAGTCCTCTCCTCTCTTATGTTGCCTAAGTACTACTTATTTATATCCTCGGCTCGCCAGCCATTACAATACATTACAAAAACCTTAACCATAGCACTGTTAGGTCTTCCATGCATGCATGCTTCACCTGCCTCTCTTACACGTGTTTCTTTTCCTTCCAGCTATCTTTTTCCTCTTGCATGCTTCTTCTCCAAAAATAGCCTTTATTTCTTATTCGGCCTACATCCAACAAGAAGAATTTCAGCATGCGGCGCATAAATATGAGGAGATACACATGTATGTGGAGGAGCAAATGGCTTTATTGTGTCAGCTTTTGGAAGTAACAAAGATAGCACCAGAGCAAAGAACATACAAAGTACATTGAAGTTGACATAAGCAAGACTGGTGACCTCTCACCCATCAGAAGCATCAGGAGAGCATAGAGTAATGAAGTTATCAACATGAGCATTAGAGTTTCCCTCAACAGAGATGCAGGAGCAAGCATAAGCATTAAGTCATATGACTTAGTCTTGTCCCAGTTGTCGATGAATGTATTAAAGGGTTTGCAGATAATTTTTACACAAGAGATATATTTGTGCGCAAAGTTAACGATTACGGAGTTGACCAAAGTGACAAATGACAAGGCAACATTGCATATAGAATATAGAAAAGTTATGATGGAGCGGGATGAGGTAGAACAAAGAGTAGGAAGGTTGAAAAACGTAGTGCATGAAGTGCACAAAATTTTTCCAAAGATACCAATGGAAGTTAAATTTTCCAAAGGTTAAATTGGGAGATCCATCCAACCTGTCACACTTTATAAGGTTGAGACTCCCTAAAAATATGAATCAACCATAAAGAAAAATTCAACCATAAATCAAGTTAAAAACCCTTATAGGGTTCAAGCGCTTCTTAGAAAGCACAATACTAGGGTTTCACATCCAATAAACTATAATAGGTCAAGCACCTCTCCAAGGTATGGAAAAATAGAACACCCAACTCCCTCTTCACCAAGAGAGAATTCTTAGTCAAATAAACTCTAATACCATGTTGTAATTTCCAAAAAATGGTTTTTAATGCAAATTCAATAATTCTGCCTCAACCTCGACATTTCCCAGATCTATTTCATGTGAAATTTCATCCATGGGATGAATATGAAATATCAATTACAATAATATATATTCCAATTCTATCTAATTAATTTCACAAGGTGGACCAAGAAAACAAATATAGAACAACTATACTTCAAAGGAAATACTTTTTGAACTCTTAAGGCACACTTTCCAACACTAAAACTGATCAAAAAATTACTTATTACAACATAATTATAATAGCCATAAATCTACTCACTCAACTTCTATATGTTTGCCAAATCACTTGACAAAACTACTCCTTGTTATGTAAAATCAACATGAATAACCATCTATGGAAACAATTTAGACATCAAGTCGTCATGGGAACATAAGCTCAAAAATCATATCTATAAGTACACAAAGTTTGGATAGAAAGGCATGCTTCATATATACATAAGATGAAGTTACAAGCACATACTAATAGCTTAATGCAAGCCGGTACAAGTCATCCTCTCCAAACTCTAGCTACGACATCCACCATAAATAGCATACCCTAACCACTAACTACCCCTTGCTATGTATCACTCCCAACCAAATTTGGTTGCCGCACCAAAGATCCACAAGAAGTAACTATACACACCAACAAGTATTATTTGTCAGCTACACTTGCATCAACAAGTGTAGAAGATAAAACAACATAATCTCCCATTATCTTCTCCACATCAATCACCCCAAGTAGTATTGTGGTTTCCAAATGCCACAAAACCCTAGTCTTCTTCTCTCACAAGAACCACGAGAACACTATTTTCTTTGCTTCTCTAGGGTTTCTCCCATACCCTATCTTCCCTTTTATTCTTAGGATAAACCCTAACCCTAGTCTTTCTCTTGAATCGACTTAAAAACCCTAGCGCTAATCACAATGAAGGAGAGTACATATGAAAGAGACAAGATCTCTCTATCTCTCACATATCTAATACATGATGTGATTGATATGATATGAATGAAAAGACTATCCCATTCATTTATTTACATAAAAGGTGAGGGAGGGAAACAATAATAAAGTAGAGCATGTCCACAACAAGTAACCTAACTAAAAACTAGATAGGACCACTCTAACTAATGCATGTCAAGCTCCAAGCTATGCACATGCATCAGATAAGTGTCCTAAGGTAAGCACTCCATGAGAAGTGTCCAATGCTCCTCCTCCAAAAGCCTCTAATGCTCCAACACTCTCGCCTAAGCCATGTGCACCTCTGGGTCCACCACACCTCCATGAACACTTCTCAACCCAAGTGTCCTCGAGTCAAGCACAAGACTCCATGCTAGCAACCAAGTGTCCCCATGCTACTTGGGGCTCAACACCCTTTTCCTAGGTGCCTAATGCTCCTAATCCAAATGGCCATCCTCTCAAGCAAGCAAACAAGCCCTCTATGTGCATGCCTCATGAAAAATGTCTCCAAGACATAGAGGTCTCCAACATCCTAAGGAAATGCACCACATAAGCATCATGTTAAAGCACAATGATCCATGAGCAAGCTATATCCAATGTGTATGCACATCATGGTACAACCAAACCTAGTCAACACACCATGAACCCCATGTCACATGAAGCACCCTCAAGCATGGTGTAAACAATTTTAGAGAAATCCCAAAAGTTAAAACTCAACAGTCCAAGACCACCACTTTCCTCCCTTCAACAATATGTGCTAAATTGTATTCATATGAGGCAAGTAAAGTCTTTAATTGCAACAATATTTGTGGGCCTTTTCAGATGAGGAAAGCATTATGGGATTGTTTTTTTTTATAAACCTATGGTAAGGAAGGACAATGTCAATGTGGTGAGCATTATGGGCCTTTTCCAAACTTTTTCTCCATGTGATAGAGGAATTAATTATGTGTAACTTAGCATCCCTAATCCTTAAACTTATGTGGAGAAATAATTGCATAAGAGTATAAGGAGTCTCAAAAATATTAGATAGATTTCCTTTGGCTAAATATGTTATGGTTAAAGTAGAAAGGTCCAGATCATGAATTGGAGAAGGAGTAGTGTTGAATAATGTCCCATTTTTCTTACAAACTAGGAGGGTAGAGAACAAACCTCCATGTCCCTTTAAGTTCAACCCATATTGGCTCAAAGACGTGGAATTTCTAGAGTTGGTTCATAATGAGTGGAAGCATTATAATGAGGGTCTCAAGGATACATCTATGTTTCAATTCATTGATAACCTAAAACGAGTAAAGAAAAGAACAATG
>JASDQU010819163.1:54651-66487 GCA_032191745.1 Picea mariana | reverse complement strand
GTTTCGTCATACAATTAATTCAAGGTTTTCGGGTTCTTCTTACATGTTTTGAAGCAGAAATAGCTAACCCTTAAAAGAAAACACAAGATTTATCCTTTCAATCTTTATCCCTCATGACTGTCCAAGTTACAAGACAACCTAATATCAAACCTGGACTATCAGATCAAATGAGTATTGCTTTGAATTTATTCAAAACCATCCTACAAACAACAAATAACCAGGTTGAGTTAGAACTTTCATGGGCAATAATTGAAAGAGATATTAGTATTCAGGAAAACTGGGAAGCTAGACAGAGACAGTTAAGGAACCAACAATAGCCCTTTTCATATAACTTACCTTTTTATCCTTAGATTTCTCTATCTTGTCGGATGCCTTGATGGTGTACTTTAGAGCCTTAAAGTACAAACTCAAGAACAACATCTTTTTGGAGCCATTATCGGTGACGAAGAAATGACGCTTTTCCCTGGGAAGAATGACATTGACACTTTCTATCTTTGATAGTGAACAAAGATCAAAAACCTTATAAGGCTACCTTTATATTTTACTTGGTGACTCCATGATAAATAAACTAGCTTTTAACCAAAAGAATACCAGAAAAAACCCAGACGACAAACAAACTTTTCCTGTTCCAGATCCAAAAAATATTTTAAAATCAAGAACATATCTTAAACAGACTGTATCATCGACAAATAGGTTTTATCAACCTAAAATTATAGATTCGAACACTAGATATATTTTTTGAAGGATATAATACCCCACCGTATTATGGGGGATTACCTACCAATAATATTACAACCTTTGAGCTTGGTTTGAGCTCTCCTGATTTTAAAACTGATATTTTCTCAACTGTTTCTTTCACCAACAGAGGTAAAATATCCGCATCACTTCCCGCTTCGATTGACACTTATTCACTTTGCGAAGTTCATTTTCCTATCTCTCAGAACTTCTACGATCATCCTATTCTTCTCGACACAACTCTTGTTGATTCTCCTTTATATTCACCCCATGAGTCTGAAGAAACTAGTCCACTTTTCCCTAGTTCCCCTTCCTCAAGTTTCCTGTCTCTTGATAACCAATTTCCTGAAACTCTTCCTCATAATTTCCAAGCAACAACTTCTAAATCATCAATGGCTGCGGCTGAAGGAGGTGCTACTGAGGTGAGGACGGAGGAGGAGTAGGCGGCCAAGTACCACCCCCTAGAATATTTGCAAAGGTGGCTGCTATATATGCACCTTTGGTCCTCCCATTCCTCCTACATGACTTACTTGAAAACTACATGAAGAATCTTCCGAAATTTACAGGAGAGGGTGATTTGACTGCAGCCGAACACATCAATGTATTTGACCAATTTGCCGATATCCTTGGACTCAAACATGAAGATGTCTATTTGAGACTCTTGGTCCAAACTTTTGAAGGACAGGTAATAACCTGGTTCCAAGGCCTAGCAGCAGGATCTATACTGTCTTATGAGGAACTTGAAAATTCTTTTATTAGACAGTGGGGGGTAAGAAAAGACCATCTCTATTATCTAACTAAATTTGGGGCTCTAATAAAGAAACACTCTGAATCAGTCCTCAAGTTCACTCAAAGGTTCAATAAATTGTATAATAAGATTCCAGCCAAAGTCAAACCCTCCCAACCTGCAGCGAAAGTAACCTTCACTGGGGCTTTCGACCCTGATTTCTCCTTGTTATTAAGGGAGAGGAGATCGATAGACCTCACCAAGATGCAATATGATGCCTTAGATATTGAGTCAAACATGATGGCATCAGGAAAGTTGAAAACCAAATTTGAAACCGAAAACAAAGAAACCAAAAGATATGGAGATCAAGGGGGACTGTCTGGATCAGGAAGATCTTCAGAAGACAAAATGGATGACATGGCGAGAATAATCAAAGTGCTCTCAAATAAGATCTCAAAAATGGAGCTAGATCAAGCGAAGAATGAGCACTTTCCCAAAAAGGATTTCAAAAGGAATCCTAACCCTCAAAATCCACCAAGACAGATTAAGAATGAGGATCAAAAAATTCAATCCCCCTTTAAAAGAGAAAACTTTATAGGAGGAGAAGACGTAGATGATTTTGAGGAATTTGAAGAAGACATTAACAATATTGGCGATGACTGCCTACAACCTTTTTTAATGAGGCAAGATTATGAAAAATCTGCAACCACGAAAGATGGATCCCAAAATAACAAAAGCAATGGTATTATTGAAGATTCAACCTATCAGGAAATTGCAGACGATATAATGGCTGAACTCCACAAAAAGTAAAATCTAAGGCCTAGAAACAAGAGCCTCTCAACTCCCCCAATGAAAAATATTTATCGAGGGTTGAAACAGACGAGTCAGTTTCAAAAAATGCTGAGAAATAGACTATAAGAACTAGAACTGCTGACACATAGCCTACCAAGACAAAGCCAGTGGAGACATCAGTCGTAAATGTGCAGAAAATGAAAGTCCCTCTAATTGAAACTAAAACCTCACTACAAAAGGAAGATGAAAATAAGGGGTCAAAAACCCAAACCATAGAGGTCAACAAAACAATAGGAAGTTTTAATCTGGAAAATGAAATAAATAAAATTAAAATCCCTATACCTCTTGTCAAATTGGCGAAAAATCCAATTTACAGGAAACAAATCGCCAAATTAATCAGTTTTTTAGAAAATGAAAGTCATGCCGATGTCATAAATTTAGAAGATGACAGGCCTAACATAATTTTCGGCCTACATTTTGACAGTGCCAAAGACACCGTCTCCCCTTTCTATATCACTTTGACTATACACGATCACTTACTCCATAATTGCATGTTAGATTCTGGAGCCTCTCACAATGTAATGCCTAAAGACATTATGGAGAGACTTGGTCTTGAAATTACCAGACCTTATGGAGATTTATATTCATTCGATTCAAGAAAGGTTAAGTGTATAGGCATGATAAAGGATTTAGTCATCAATCTTGCACAGATACCCACGAAAGGCGTTCTAATGGATGTGGTCGTCGTTGATATACCCTTAAAGTACAATATGATCTTACCCAGGTCTTGGGGTGCTAAACTTGGAGGATCCCTCCAACTCGACATGATGTATGCCACGATCTTGGTCTTTGGATGAAAGTTCATGTGTTTGTACAGAGAAACCAGGTTAGCATTCACGGTAAGTGACCCACATAACCAAAACAACTACCCTGTTTATATTGTTGATCAAGATTTGGGCAATTGTATTTTATATATCGATGATGATATTGATGTATGTATATAAGAAAGTTGTACAAAAAATAAAAAAGAAAAAGAGAAGGTGAAACATGATGTATATAGCATTGGTGTTTGGAAGATGTTCTTTGATGGTGCCTCATCTTATTTTGGGCCCAGAGTTGGGGTGCTTTTGGTGGCACCTGGTGACAAATTCGTTATCCCTTTCGCTTATATATTAGAGTGGAACACTGAACACACTAACAATATATGTGAGTATGAATCCCTAGTGTTAGGATTAGAAGATGCCAAGAGAATGAGAATTAAAAAATTGGAAGTCTTTGGCGATGCAGAGCTAATCGTGAAACAGGTAAATCGTTTATACTAGGCCAAACATCCTAGGTTAATATCTTATTGGAACTGTGTTTGGGATCTGATCAGAAATTTTTTCTCCTCTGTTAATGTTCATTATATTCCCAGAACAACAAATCAATAGGCAAATGTGTTAAGCAAAGAAGCTTCAACGTTCACACCTCCCACTGCTTTCAAATTAAAATACCATATACTAATGAGACATAGGCCTTCCATACCGAATAACATACAACATTGGAAATTTCTTGAGGATGATGAACAACTCCGAAAATTTTTAGAGACAGTAGATGACTTTGTCGAAACGCATGCCGACCAAGAAAACTAGAATGACCCTATTTGGATCATGCAGGAAGGCAAAGACCCCCAAAATTTCCATGATAAAATCGCTAACCATCGGATGCTTGTTTTAAAAAATCATATACCTAAGGGTTTGGTACCCTTGGAAAGGCTATTTAGTCATGATGAAATCCCTTTGAAGTCTACCTTACAGCCTCAACTAGAGGAGGTTGAGGATTGCGAAATCGGTACCAAAGAAAAACCTAGGTTGGTGAAATTGTCCAAATATCTGTCTCTCGAAACAAAAAGTAAGTATGTCGAGTTGCTTAGACAATATAAACATGTTTTCACTTGGTCTTATGATGAATTGATAACTTATGACACTACTATAATGAAACATAAAATTCCTCTAAAACCAGGTGTCAAACCTTTCAAGCAAAAAATTAGACAGATTAACCCTAGCCTACTACCGGTAATAGAAAAGGAAGTCAAAAAACTCCTGGACGCTAAAATCATTGTCCCACTGATATATTCCGAGTGGGTATCCAATTTAGTCCCAGTGAGAAATAAAAATGGTGAGATTAGGCTGTGTGTAGATTTTAGAAACCTCAATCGATCATCACTCAAGGACAATTACCCATTGCCTAATATGGAGCATGTTTTAGAAAAAGTAGTTGGAGCTAACAGAATGTCTATGATTGATGGATTTTCAGGTTACGATCAAATTGCAGTACATCAAGATGACAAAGAAAAAACTGCATTCATTACCCCCTGGGGTACCTTTATGTACAAAAAAATGCCTTTTGGCTTAATGAATGTAGGGGAAACTTTTCAATGAGCCATGGATATCACTTTCATGGGCGAAATATATAATTTCGTCATTATTTATCTTGATGACCTAACTATTTTCTCTAAATCTAATGTAGAACAAACTTTCGAGAAATGTTGCAATTCGGTTTGTCACTTAATCCCAAGAAATCCCATTTTGAAATGCAAGAAGGTAAACTCTTGGGTCATATCGTGTCAAGAGATGGAATCAAAATTGATCCCAAAAGTGTCAAGGCGATAGATACCATAAATATTCCTAGAAATGTAAAAGAAATTTAGTCTTTTTTAGGAAAAATAAACTTCTTGAGAAGATTCATCCGTAACTTTTCTGAAATTGTTAAATTGATTACAGATATGATTAAAAAGAATAACGAGGTGAAATGGACAAACAAAGCCAAATCGTTTCTTCAACGTATCAAGAAAGTAATAAGAAAATCTCCAGTCCTGGCAAGCCCGGATTACACAAAAGAGTTTTTGATTTTCTCTTTTGCCTCTGAACATACAATCACAGCTGTATTGTTACAGAAAAATGATGAAGGTTTTGAGAGGCCTATTGCATTTTTTAGCTAAAGTCTCATGGATGCTGAGATGAAATATGACATTTTGGAAAAACACGCTTATGCAATGGTAAAATCTCTCAAGGCTTTCAGAACCCGTGTATTTCACTCGAAGATCATTGCCTATGTGCTGTCAAGTTCTGTTAAAGATATATTGGTGCAACTAGATAGCAATGGAAGAAGAGGCAGGTGGTTGGCTAAGATTCAGGAGTTCGATTTGGAATTCAAACCAACTAAAATTATTAAAGGCCAGGGTTTGGCCAAATTTCTAGCCGAATCAAATCTAAAAGCACTTGGGATAAACCAGCTACACGAAAATGAGGGATTTATAGAAATACATGAGCTTGACGTCACCGCACCCATAACTAAGATTCAAGACAAGCTCTCTACTTCAGTCTGGTACCGCGATATCATTTCTTACCTACTGACCCTTCGATGTCCTAGTGAGTTAACCCCCTATAAAACTAGGACACTGAAGTTACACGCTGTAAAATGTTGTATCATAGATGGTAAATTGTATTGGAAATACCCCTTGGGTTTCCTGCTAAGCTTCTTAGTCAAGATTGAAACAAAAAGAGTTATAGATGAATTCCATGAGGGAGTGTGTGGTGGGCACCATGCTTGGCGGGCAACGGCTTATAAAATCTTAAGATCCGGGTATTACTAGCCTAGATTATTCACCGATGTGAACAATAAAGTTTGAACTTGTACTCCTTGTCAGTTGTTTACAGGCAAATAGAAAGTTCCAGCTTTACCTTTAGTTCTAGTTAAAACTGAAGCTCCATTTAAACAATGGGGTCTTGATTTCATTGGAGAAATTCACCCACATTCCAGCACACAACACAAGTGGATTCTAACTTCTACAGACTATTTCACTAAATGGGTGGAAGCCATTCCCACGAGAAATGCAACTGACTCAGTAGTAATCAGTTTCCTAGAAGAAAATATTTTATCCAGGTTTCGCTGTCCCCGAAAGATAGTCACTGATAATGGCCAAGCATTTAAGTCAATGGCCATGGTAAGATTTTGCCAAAAGTACAACATCATATTAGGACACTCAACATCTTATTATCCGCAGGGTAATGGTCTAGTTGAATTGTCTAATAAAAGTCTGATTACTATGATAACGAAGGTTTTGACTGAAAATAAGAAAGTGTGGCATATCCATTTAAAATATTCTCTATGGGCTAACAAGATAAGTACCAAAAGATCAATTGGGATTTCCCCTTTTCATATGGTATACGGCACCGACGTATTTTTACCAATAAAAATTTCTCTACTCGTGATGAAAATTTGGCAAGATTCAAATGAAGAACCCAATGAAATTACCAGGAGGATAAACCAGCTGGTTGAAGTTCAACAAGATTGGTCTGAAGCAAATGAAAGGTTACAGAGATATCAGGATAACATGAAGGCCTTATTCGATCGAAAAGCTAAAGATACAGATTTCCTCCCTGGTGATCTGGTCCTGAAATGAGAAGCCAGGAGAGAAGACACTGGTAAACATGGAAAGTTTGATCCAATCTGGTCTGACCCATATAATATTTCAGCTTCTGAGGGCAAAAATTATTTTTTATTAAAAAATCTCTATGGAGACATTATCAACGCCCTTGTAAACGGGTGACACCTTAAACACTTCATGCAATAATCTGTTTCTGAACTCTCATTGTACATATCGGTTTGTTTTCATTCTTATAGTATAGTTTCATTTCCTTCGGTAAGTTTTTCCCTTCAAAAAGCAACTAAGAAAGTATTTAAGAACAGTCATGTGTGCAGTAGTCTTTCTGAAGCCCTTTACTTTCCCCTTAATCATGGTAAAGCTGACTTCTCACCTGACCCTAAATGTTTATCATAAGTTCTTTGAGAAAAGAAAGGTCTCACTTTGGTTATGAAAATTCTCAAACAAACCTTCAAAAACAAGAATAGGTTGAGTTTATAGTTCTTTAACTTTAGCTGAACCAAAAGTATGTCTAGTTTAATCCTAACGTTATTAGCCTTCCTGACAGGAATAAATTGATTAGTTTTTCTCAAGGAAATTCCTTTAAAAAAAAATATGTCAAGAAGTTTCCCTCAAGAATTTCCCTAAAGCCAATGATGTTTGAAGGCAAGAGAGAAGATTGGCCAAATGCTATTTAAGTGAGTTGGCAGGCCTCTGTTTCTTAAAAAAATTCAAGTGGATATCTTCCCGATGTATATTACATACTGATTGACTGCCCCCACTTCATATTAAAAGAAAATATATATAGACATATGGTGAAAGGAAATTCAATATTGATTGCCCCCATCTAGTCTAAAGAGATGAAGAAATGAAATTCATTATATTGATTTCCCTCATCTCAACATTTAAATGCTAGAAAACAATGAAGTGGTGAAAAGAAATTCAATATGGGAAGTATGATAACTTCACCGGGGTATTGAACAACCTCGCTGGCAGTGAAGCAATATCTTTATATCTGATAAGGCTATTATACATGAATTGCAAGACGCTCTGGTAACTTTTCTTCTTTCAGCTGGATTCACATTATAGGTTTATTGGATCTCCTAATCTAAAAATTTTAAATTTACATTACCTTGATGCAAATGGAATCATATGAAACATGGTAGAATGGTTAATTTGGCTTTAGTTATCTTACACAGATCCGAGGTCAGTTTCAGAAAAGGAAATCTATTGAGAACCTAACTCGAGAAAATTGGATGTTTTATTTTTGAAGAATTTTCAAAATCAAATGCAGAGATACTAAAGTCTTGTTTCGATTTCTCTCCTGGTCTGTTTCACAAAGTTGAACTATTGACCCCATTTACCCAATGAAGGCACTTGTTCTACATGTTCTTCTCGTCCCACAAGGAAACGAGATTCCTAGATGGAGCCTAATGTTGATACCAAGTTTAATTTTGTATCCCTTTAAACCTGAAGCTTTTCTTTTTCCTAGTCATGGAGCTGCCCTTAGTCCTAAAAAAGAGTCAAAATTCATTCGATTTTTTGAGTTTCGGGATTTAGCCTTTCACAAAGCATGTTTTCATAACTAACAACTCTAGAGTCCCGGTGTCGAAATCCCGAAAAAGCTTTATATTAAAGTAATAAAAAAAAAGAAAAAAAAAAGTGGGTGCTATAAGTCTCAACGTGCATTTCACAAAATATCCTTTAATAGGGATTAATTAAACTCTTAAACACGATCAACAATTCATTAATCTTTCGCGATTCGGGTTTCCTTGTATCAAAGGGTTTTCAAAGCGTCATCCCTTGAACTCCTGGTCCCCGATTTTCTGAAAAGAAGTTAATTACTAATATTAATTGATTAAAGCGTTAATACAAGTAATCAACGTCTAAACTAATCCCATCGTGATTTTGCGATTCGGGGTTTTCTTATGACATACCTCATGGGTACAGGATCCCTGAAATTCTGAAATGCGAAATCGTGAATTTTTTAACAAAGTTTAAAATGAATGTAAGTTATTTTAAAACGTGATTAATAAAGTTTAAAACGACTTTTCGTGTTTCGCATTTCAGGATTTGGTGAAAGCAGTCCTTTCGAAACTCCAGTTTGAAATCGCCGATATATGGTAATATCTGTAATGGACGAATAGAGATATTTTTAACTTAAGTGCATATCTCTGGGCATATATCCCTCATTAAAACATTAAATTTTTACCGCCTGCCTTAGTACGTCCGTCGTAAGAAGGGTTAAAGGTTAATAAAGGTTTGGTTTCTTTGAATTTTCATTCTTAGTGTTTAGACTTAGGAGTGAATTGCATTCAACAAACTTACACATTTCTCTCTGCGACATAAATTCATTCTAAACACGAACATTATGGCACCTAGAAAGGAACCTAAGAAAAGTGAAGAAGCAGTTGAAAGCTCAAGCCCAGAAGGAGATGTCATGTCTGATACTACACCGCATGCAATTGATTCTATCAAATCCTGGAGGCAAATTTTTGAAACCTTGGACTATGAAATCAAGAATTTTCCCAATGATTTTGAAAACAAACTTTGGGACATAGCAGAGTCCAAAATTCACAAAGTATCCACACGAACACGACTCATGACATACAACGATATGATCAGTTGGGCTTTATAGAGGACAGACGTGCAAACTAGAAGAATTTTGGACAACCAAGGGGTCATCATTGGCTCTTTTAGACCGAAACATATACAAGTAACGCATAAATTGTCTCCCAATTCTAAGTACATTTACAATAAAGAGTTTGTAAGTGAATTTCAAAGGAAAGAATGCACAGAGGCTGACCAAACATACCCTGGCATAATCAAAGACTGGTGGAGACACCCAAAAAAATTTAGGGTTGATACCCATAACGTTTATGCCACAACCTCATTGAACGAGTACATGGTCTATGTGGCGATGATGTTATGTAGACTTTTCAGAAAGAAAAGTCCTACCCATTTCCCTGCAGAATGGGTGCCCCTTTTACATGAAGTAGCCGAAGGCTATATCTTCAATTGGAACAAAATTCTATCAGATAACGTAGCTAAGGAGGTTATGGAGTATCAAACCATGAGATACAATGGTAGACCAGTGTATTTTTACATGTCAGCATACATCATGGACGTTATATGTTTCACAACTCCTTTCCCTTTGATGAATTGGAGTTGGAACTCATCTTACACTGAACCTATTCATGAATATCATTCTAAGTTGTGGGAAGAAAATGCTAAAGATTATTTTTATGAAAATTTTCATTTCATGGTGATACCGGTGCATCATATGTTGTATGGTTGTGCACCCCCTCATATTTCAGAGTTGGTCATAGGAAACCTCAAGATGGTTGTTGAATGGTTTATTGAGGAGAATTTCTCCTATATCAGGGTTTTTGGATTTTTTATCCCTCCTCATGCACTTCCGAAATTCCTCCCTGACAGACTGGTGTGTAGGGAGGTAGCTCATCAGATAATAACAGGCGGTATTGGGATAGAGCTAAAGACAACTCAAAATACATTTTGGCCAGTCTTTCCCATACAGATTGGAATGTTTTCGCTACTCAACCTGGGTCATTCCAAATTTGAAGCTGTAGCTCTAGAGGATGTCAAGTTGGTGAATCTTGAATATAGGAAACATGACCCTTACCAAACAGTGGGAAGCCACATGGATCACTGTGGCATGAAAGAATTTGAACATGAGGAGTCCCCTCATGATGACATTTCCAAAGGTGTCAAAACCTACGAAGAGGATTTAGACAGGGTACAGAAGTTATCAACCGACTTGCAAACTAGTCTTCTAACCTTTCAGAGAAACAGATGAAGTGGTTTTCCCAAGGTATTGCAAGGCGAAGCAACAACATCTCCTCCAGAACAAGAAAACATTCCCCCAGGCTTCGGACAGAAAGAACAAGATAAATCATACGCCGAGGAAAATCCACAGGGGGTAGAAGGATATTCTCAAAACAAAGAAGTCCCACAGACAAAGAATCCAGGAGCAGAAGTAGAAAGAAGGTCTGAGACACCTCCCAAGTCCAGTCAATCTACCCCCCCTTCACCATATACTATTCATATTGATACCCCCAAGAATAAAATACATAGATTTGGGTAATCCCATCACTTCCTTGACACCTTTACGATCTACTTTTGGGTTCCCTCAGGTAGGAGTCATATATGCTAGTGACATCGAACCTATCTCCAGAGAAGAAATACCTCCCTCTAATTACTTTTTCAGTAAAAAAAGGAAGGTTGAAGGAAATGTATATGAGAGAAGGTGGTATGGTAAAGAAACACAGGGTGTTGGTGGATGGGGAAAACTTGGAAGAGGGATATTTTGCTACAGAGGTGGCGGGCTCCATGGGAGCGCTGGCAACAACAAATCTATTCACTGTTGGAAATATGAGAGCAAGGTTGGGACAGAGTAACCACATGATAACCTAGTTGAAAAATCAACTAAAATATACCGAGAAAAATATCAAAGAAGAAATAAATAAAGGTCTAGAGTAGGCCAGAGTTGCTGACAAGAAAAAAATTCAATCGCTTAAGTCAAGTTAGACGAGATGAACAAGAAGATACAGACTAGCCAAATACAGGTTATTCGGCAAGAAGAATTGGTAAGACAACTACAGGATAAATTGAGTTCAATAAAAGGCCAGGTTATAGATTTGAAATCTTTTCAGGACCAATCACTGGAAATACATGAGAAGGTAGAAGCCAAGCAACATAAAGTAATATCCCAAGTAGATATTATTCAAAATTATTTTCAGGAAGCAAGCAATGCTCTTGATAATATTATCTTTAAAGAAAAAGAAGCTAAAGAAGCAAGAGCCACTTTCCAAAAGGAAGTTGTATGTTCTGAAAACGAAGAAGTATAAAAAATTCCAAAGCTTTTTGTCACAGAGCAGATCAGAGGCGATATCATGCTCAAGGTATGGGAAAACAACATAGCAGAAAATAAGAAAATAGTCAAAGAAATCAAAGACGATTGTGAAAGAATATTTGACTTATTGGACAAGGAATAATTAGGTATTGAAAGAGACAATTGAACTGGGAAATTAGGATAGATAAACATTGTAAGACACCAGGTAAATTTCAAAGAGGGTTTGAACGAATTTCAAATGGAAATTTCACAGTTAAAGGAAATGGATGTTACCCTAATAGAGAGGTGGCTAGTGAAGCCAAAA
>JASDQU010819163.1:31928-43212 GCA_032191745.1 Picea mariana | reverse complement strand
TACAAGATTGGAGAAAAAGACAAGACGTCCTATTGGGCTAGTGTCCACAAGAAAAGGAATGTTCCCGGGAAGATTTCATCCAAGCCATGTAAGTGAGGTGATGTGGCTAGGGGATGTCCAGACATCTGGGTGTAGTGAGGGCCAAGGATGCATAATGTTATATGTGGGTTCCTTTGTAGAAAGCGAGTTGTACCTATCATGGATGAATTTTTTCCAAGCCCGTTCTTGCCTTTATTCTTTTTCTTGCTTTATTCTTTTATTTTCTTTTTATTCATATTTTTCTTTTTATTCAAGGGCTAACCAGAGGACATTGCCTTGGCATGGTGACCAAAGGTTATAGTGTTACCCACAAGTACTTTCACAGATATGAGAAGGTTGGCTCTTGATGAGACCCCCTTTCCCTTGGCCATGCAACCAAAGGTCACTTCCTTGGAGTGGTAACCAGATGGTGGCAATTTCATACTGTTAGGTACCCATGAACCTAATAGGTTGGCTCGTGATGATACCCCCAATCCTCTGAATAGATCTTGTTTTTTATTTTTCAGGCCCCTCTTGTCAGGGATCCCTGGGTGAAGCATCTCGAGGTTTCATTTTTAGGCTTTTGTCTTTTACCAACTTCTTTTACCTTCTGGTCCTTTATCCTCTTATTCCCACGAAATAAGATGCAACCTTGCAAATAGGTCAACCCAATGCCCGGACAAGGGGAATGGGATAAATGAGTGGGAGATAAGATGAAACAACGGTGTTGTGATGTGATCAGACGATGGATTTTCAGAAATTCCCTAGTGCCAAACCAGAACCTATGGGCATAGGCTTGTTGGGGAATCATGTCAATTTCCCCAAGCATGGTCAAGTGGGCCAATGTAAGATTCAAGCAGTTGTTAGAGATAAAAGGAATCAAATGCATATATTTAATGGTTTCAATGATCAAAAGTGACACATACCATGATACCTGGAGTAATTACCTCGTGGAGAAAGAACCTTCTCTAATACAAGACCAAGCTGATGGTGATGGATGTTGTTGCTGCTGACAAGACAAAGCTGATGGAAGAAGAAAAGGATGGGCCCTCCAGGGCCATGCACAGGTCAATCCTGCTCTTGGTACTCCATGTCTAGGACCTATGGGCCTTGAGATATGATCTCATAGTTATCCCTAAAAGACGGGGATAACAGGCCCACTTTTGTAAATGTATAAATAGACATCTAGGAATATAGTAGAGTATCTATGGTATCTATGTGATATAGGCTAAGTTCCAAGAGGGAATCTGTGTGATCAAGAGTTTTTTTCATTCTGTATAGAGTTGCAGAGCTTAGTGCAAGTCCCTATGTGAAGGTATAGAAGGCTTTGTGCTGAAAGGAAAGGAAGAAGGATCTAGTGAGCTACGCAGATCTTCTGTCCTGTGCAAATTAAGGGTTCTACAACTCTATACTTGTAACCAATTGGCTGACGATAATAAAGAAGAAGCGTTGGTGGATGTAGCCCCAAGGTGAGGGTGAACCACGTAAATCTGTGTGTTATGCTTTGTGCTTTGACTTGATGTGTTTATCTCTACTTTTTCTAAGTGTTGTGATATATTTAGATAGATATACTTATGCCTTGTGTTTCATTAGATATGTATGAATATTCTTAGTGCTGATCTATTGGATCTGATCTGTTTCACTGTTGTTAAGTGTTGAAATACCTTATATCTAAGTGAATGTTGTGATGCTATGTGATATTGGTGAAGTATAATAAGGGTTGAATATTGATGAATGATCAATGCTAAGTGATTTGTAAGTGATATAGTCACAGATCTCTGTCCTAGCTAAGTTTGCAGACACCTGAGTCTCACAACCACCCCTACCTCTACCTCGGGTGAGACCTCATTTGCTTCGCAGGTGTTGCCAAAAGGGCCAGTAGTTAGGGTTTTGTTGGTGCATTGTTGTAGCATTGAACCTCAGGTCTACCCCTGTGCCAAAAAATGGTTCCATTGTCAGGACCTGAAACTGTGATTTCTAGGAACTGGGGAAGAAGAATCTTTTTACAAAGATTTGTCCTGAAACTGTGGAAGCTCTGTGTGTGGATCTATGCCTTAGTGCACAATATTCCACTTGATATGAAAATCTTTGTGCTAAAGAAATAAGGCCAGATCTGAAGAAAAGAAGCAATATCTGAATGCTTTGTGCTCTAATAAAAGTAAAAGTGGAAGTTTATGAAGAAAAGAGGTCAGATCTGCAGAAAAAAGGTAATATTTTTAAGCTCTGTGCTCTGATAAAGGAAAGACTAGTTAAACGTTTTATATCTAGAGGCTTTGTGCTCTGTAGAAGTAAGATAAGTGAAATTTTTTATTTCTAAGGTGTGCATCTAGGTATGTTTAATAGAGTTTATCCTAGTTTGAAAACTGGGGCACTGATAGATGAAAGAAGGTTTGATATGAGTAGATCTCATAAGAATAGTGATAGATATGTTATACCTATGCATAGAAAAAATGTTTGGAATAACAACTGGATGCAGGATCCTAGAAATATTTTTTTGTAGATTAGCTACCATGATCCTAGTGCACAGTATAGAAGAAGTTAGGGATTGTTTAAAAGAAAGAGAGGAGTGTCCCTCTGTTACAGTTGCAGAAGACCTGAACATCTTGCTAAGGGAAGCCCTCTCAGAGGATCTAGTTGTATTTGTTGCAAATATATGGACCATGAGGTATTGGATTTCCCTAGAATGATCGCTAGGCTGGAAGAACTGAATCTGAATCAGGCAAACCCTAAGGCAGATCCAGAACAGGAAGAACCCCAACAAGAATCAGAGAAGGTATTGATACAAATGAAAGAGACCCTAAATGACCATCGATATGTGAGGCTATCAGATATTTTAAAAGAAAAAGAGTGCATTGAATAAAGAATATGAGACTTCGACATTGAATCTGTCCTTGATAAAGAGACACAAGTGAACATTATGCCAGAAAGAACTTGGGAAGCTATAGGGAAGCCTATTATGATCCCTTCATTAGGAGGAATAGGACTATTTAGAGGAAAATTGATGATGTTATGTGGAAAGATCGCTCAGATACCTGTGACAGTCAATGGAACTTCGACAAAAGAAGACTTTGAGATTATTATTTTCATTGAAGACAACGCCCTATTTACCATGTTACTAGGAAAATCTTGGATTGAGAGAGATCAAGCTAGAAATAAGGAAGAAGAAGAAGTCTTAGAACAAAATAGACAAGAGTTAAAATATTTCATGACCCGAAAGATTGTACAATTGATTGAAGAACACGAGAACAGATCGATGCTACTTGACACTAGAAGCCAAAATATTGAAGCTACATGAACATCGAAAGACATACAGAAGGCTGACATTTCTACCCCAGATAAAGAAGAAGTGATACACCTGAATCCTAAGAAAGGATTTCAGCAGCGTGAAGTGACTATGCCCAAGGAAAATAAGAATCAGAATGGGAAAAAAACCACCGAGACGAAGCTCATGGGGAAAAATGATAGGAAGCTATGTAAGAAGAAGGTGAATATTGAGAAGTTACAGCAGGTTCCAGAGGGTACCTCACAGAAAGAAACCTTACAGAATTGGAGCTTCGTTGGGATATCAGAACAACGACATATGCCACTTTGTTATGGCGAAACAATATAGTTGTTGAAAGCCGATATATTCGTTCGACTGCTGCTTTGAATGACTGGAAAATAATTTATGGTTCACCACTAGATCATTGGACCATGCCATAACGAACATGAGAAGAGTTAATGAGGCTCATATCCATTGCAAGTAAACTGTTGCCAAGATTTCCTGTTTATCTCGTCATGCCACGAACGAATAACACTTTTGCCAATTTAGAATTTGAATCCCACAGACTAGAAATTGTATATGGTGCTCATTATGCTCTTGTTGTTCACTCTAGTGTAGTGTCTAAGACCATCGTGAACCCAATTATCTTATCCTGAGCACGTATGTCCGACAAGCTTACCGCTACCGAAGAATTTGTAACAAAAGTTCTCCTTGAGCTAAGAACTGAGAGAGTCATCTTGGAGCGAGGGTTATCCACAGGATTATAGGCATCATCCATGAGAAGACTTGCAGCCTCTCCATCCACTACTCGTTCTAGTCCATCCCAGCCAATCGATGAGAAATGTACTAAGCACAGAGATGACCTTGCCAATGCCAAGTTGATTCCAAGCATTCTACTGGCCTATCTACCCCCTATGAGTGACGCCATCAATCATGATAGTGTACCCCGAGAGTCAAAATATTATGTGATCATTACGTACCTTCTGAAAGGGGTGCATGCAGTTCACGCCGATCAGGAAAAAATCGCTCTATAAGAAAAATGGGATGAAGAGAAAGAAACGCCATAGAAAAACAAGGAACAGTTTCTCACAGAGCAACTCGAAGTATGGGAAAGGGTTCACAGTGCACTTCACTCTGTGACAGTCATAGAAGTGACAACTGAGGAATGAGTCCCATAGTAGGTGGCGCAAATCTAAGAAGTAATCCAGCAGCTTCAACAGCATGTCGCAGATCTGGAACTTTGTACCATGCCCAAAACTCCTCAATAAGTCAGAGATCTATGAGAGGTAACTACTCGCAGCGCAGTTGGAAGAATGAAAGCCCTTTCCTTGGAGTACAAGCAGTTGAGCACTAGATTCATAGCTCCAGGAAGCAAAACATCACGAATATACACTAGAGGCACAGTTGAAGGCCTTAAAACCAGTTGAAAGAATGAATAGGTTTCAAGAGAAGCGCATGACCCAGCAATAGATCCACATGATCCAGACCAAAGCAATGGAAGTCTCTCAACGACTTCAACCAGTGCAAGAGAAGGCATGCCAACTGTTCATCGAAGTTGAAAGCCAAGGATCAGAGATTGAACAGGTCATCACCATGGAAAAATAGTGCTCAGAAGGGCCAGTCAGTGATGCACTCATCTAGTATTTCACTGAGAAAGAGGTTGTAGCACTGCAGCAAGTCAAAGTAGCTCGCACCAAGATCAAGGTGTTCAAGGCATAATTTCTCAGAAAAAAGTGACTCAGGACGAGTCACAGGTGAGTGTTGGGGGCCTTTTGGCCCTTGACCAAGTTTTGGGAGCACTTGGTCATATTTGACCATTTTTGGGACTTCAATAGCCTGTCGAAGATGGAGTTCCAGATGAGGCGGATATTGCAGAATATCGGCCCACTTTTTTGTCCCTTTTTGGGTTTTGGGAATATGTAATGGGAAAGGGATGTCGGCCCGTGGGTTCACCCATGCTTAGGACCAATTTTGTAAATGTATAAATATACATCTAGGCATCTAGTAGAGTATCTACGGTATCTATGTGATATAGGCTAAGTTCCAAGAGGGAATCTGTGTGATCAAGATTTTTTTTCATTCTGTATAGACTTGTAAAGCTTAGTGCAAGTCCCTATGTGAAGGTATAGAAGGCTTTGTGCTGAAAGGAAAGGAAGAAGGATCTAGCGAGCTGTGCAGATATTTTGTCCTGTGAAAAGTAAGGGTTCTACGACTCTATGATTGTAACTAATTGGCCAATGATAATAAAGAAGAAGAGTTGGTGGATGTAGCCCCAGGGTGGGGGTGAACCACGTAAATCTATGTGTTATGCTTTGTGCTTTGACTTGATGTGTTTATCTCTTCTTTTGCTAAGTGATGTGATATATTTAGATAGATCTACTTATACTTTGTGCTTCATTAGATATGTATGAATAGTAGATCTGATATGTATGAAGATGCTTAGTGCTAATCTACTGGATTTGATCTATTTCACTGTTTCTAAGTGTTGAAATACCTTAGATCTAAGTGAATGTTGCGATGCTCTGTGCTATCTGTGAAGTATAATAAGAGTTGAATATTGATGAATGATCAATGTTAAGTGATATGTAAGAAATATAATCACGGATATGTGTCTGAGCTAAGGTTGAATACACCTGATTCTCAACCACCGCTGCCTCTACCTCAGGTGATACCTCATCTTCTTTGGAGGTGTTGTTGAAAGGGTCGGTAGTTAGGGTTTTGTTGGTGCGTTGTTGTAGCGTTGAACCCTAGGTATGCCCATGTGCCAAAAAGGGTACAGAGAGTTGAAACACTCCCTAAAAAAATATAGGGGAGCACTGGCCAGAGATTAGTCCTCTGGTATGTCCAAGGGGGGGATGCTAGTCCTCCCAGAAACTCAAAAAAAGATCCAAAAAATGTAAAACAAACTCACCCAGAATGCATACAAATTGATGAAATTGCTAGTGAAGGTAGAAGAAGGCTAATGGATGATGAACAAATAGTAAAAGTGATATGAAAGGTGGGAAAATATAATAAAATACAAGATGAATTTATTGGGAAAAATGACCTCAAAGATCAAATGGAACAGTGGATAGATCTTTGAATTTCCTTACAATAGCTTTCATTCAATCAGATAATTGAAAAATGAAGTAGATCAACTCCAAATATCAAAGAAGAAGAATGACTCAAAGTAAGGAAGCAAGATGTAAAAAATCCAAACAAAACATCATCAATTCTTAGAAATAAAAATGTTGGATGCCAAAACAAGGACACACTGAGATGGTGATAACCCTGAGCAGATGAATCAGTAAAAAAATAAACTTAGAGATCAACTCCCAAAAGGTTTTTTAGCAGAAAAAGACTAGTGCTCTAGTCTCAAGGTCACCAGAGTGTTGCAACGCTCTGTGGGAGCCTGCAAGGGAGTGCTAGTGATCTGGTCATAGAGGCAGGGGAGCACTAGCCTCTCAGAAGAACAAAAACTTGCCCAGAACTCTAAAAACTCAAGAAAATCCATAAATTGAGTGTGTATGGGATGAATCCAAGAGCCAACAACACATATAATAATAAGAAACACAACATGAATAAGATATAAATATGAGAAAAGGACAAAAACAATATGATGGAAGGAAACCAAAACTGAAATCTTTGGTCCCCAATGGAGTCACCAATTTATGTTACACGAAAATCCCCTTGCAGACAGGTGGATTCCCTCTTGGATCCTATACCTTTAAGATCAAGACAAAAAGGTGATAACTTTGGTCACTGACATCCCTTTAAACCTAGCTAAGCTAATCTATAGAGAAGAGGAATAAGATGTACCTTTTTTCAATGTTTGTCCTCACCCAGTCCATGTTGAGCTCTGATCCCCAAGCTCTTCAACAAGTCATGCAATCCAATCAAAGACAAAGAATTCTTCCTATTCTACTAAAATTAGTTTGAAAATAGATTTATCCATTAAAGACAAGTTCATGTAGGTATACACAATCTTGAAGGAAACAAGCCAAGAACATGTATTAATGAGAACTCAATAGAGATACTTATAGACCTTTAATGAAGCTGCAACAACCTCTTCCATATCTCCTTGTCCAACCCCATGCTCAAATGATCCACAAACAAAATGACTATGCTTCATTCATTATCTCCCGTATGAGATCATAAGTTTGGTGCCTTTAATGTCTCCTCTTTTCACCATGAGGAGGCCTCCTTATCTGGGCTTGGAGAGGCCTAACCACCTTAGAGATTCTTGGGATAGGTTGAGGATATTTCTCCATCAGATATGGATCATCCCTAAGATCCAACCTTGACCTCATATTTGAATCAAATGGATTTCAGAGATAAGGGGGATCTTCCCCTAATTTTCTCAACAACATAACACTCCCCCAGAATGCTGCACAAAGTGCTATAACGCTCCCCCAAAGGAGGGCAAGGAGTGCTATCTCTCCCTAATAGTGGGTAGGGGAATGTTGCCCAATATTTCCTCAAAAACTCCCAGCACTCCCCTAGAATGGTGCACAAAATGCTACAATGCTCCTCCAAAGGAGGGAAAGGAGTGCTAGAACTCCCTGATAATGGGTAGGAGAGCGCTACCCAAGATTTCCTCAAAAAATCCCAGCTATCCCCCAAAATTGTGCACAGAGTGCTACAACGCTCCCCCAAAAGAGGGAAGGGAGTGATAGTAGTCTCTTCTAGTGGGTAGGGGAGTGCTTCCCTTCAAAATTCATTTTTAAGTGGTCTTTCTCAAGGAAAATATTTTGTGCTCTTTGTCAAATGATCTCTCCTTCTTTAACCAGTATCTGAGGATGTCTTCAAGTGTTCCTTATGATGTTGTTCGATACACGACATAGGCAATATGAAGTATGATGTTTGTGACACTTGCGGCCAAAATGCGACACTTTCAACATTTGTAATGATGACAATAGGTCATCATTGAAGTGAGTAATTTTGATTTGTAACAGATTTCCCCCCAAAGTTCGAAGTTAGAAGATGAAAATTGATGATTGAAGTACTTTTTAGACTTTTTTGAGCAAGGGTATGGACTCAGAGAACCTAGTAGAAGCTTCATACAATCATTAGAAATTTTTTATCATATGATTCAAACCCAAGGCAGGCATACCTATGCTTGGGTGATAAATACTTGCAAGTTATGGCCGCCATAGGATACACTGCATATACATAATTATATTAACAAAAAGGTATAGCCACTAAATATACAATGTGGATCTATACTTCCATGACATGAACTGATCATAGCCACAAAAAACACACAGTGGATCTACGAGACACCAAGACATAGCCACAGACTAATACAAAGTGGATCCATGTGACAGTATATGTGTCAATATTCAAGAGAAACTTTGTCGCAACCTAGGCAAATTACATATCATAGTGATCATTCAACCCAGGGTCGTCTTACCGATCCTGATGCAGTATGAGTCTAACCATGTGAATAGATGTCCTAATGTCGAACATTGCAGAAACTAGTTGATTACCGATCAATGAGGTAAACCGTTAACAAGTGTGAGGTAAATCACCATTGATGTCAATGATTCCCAAGGTACCCTAGTACATTCCAGTGAATTTTAATAGATGATATGAACTCGAACATCTGTGGAATCATTCGATGAGAGGTCAATGATGTAAAACTACTGTCGAAAGAGAGGAGGCCTGCAATTGAGGCATGAAGGTCCCAAAGTACTAACTGGTTTCTAAGTCTAATTCTCAGATAATGCACTGAATTCAATAGGAACACACTCATCATAGGAAGGCCTTGATGTATCCCCCATCAACAACATGAAACTGACACAGAGATGTAAGTTGGTGGATCAAATGAACATGGATTGACACTTGTATTGAAATAGGAATTTTTTTGTGGTTGACTCTCGAGGCAGATACTTCCCTTGAACACTAAGGGACAGTAACAGAAACATGACATGGACCAAAACATGATAATGTAGTGGATACTGTGACTTTCATCGGGTGACCCAAAGGAGTAAAGAAACTCAGAGGATAGGTTCAGTGCAGAGGTTCAACGGATTAAAATGTATGAAAAGACAAAGTGTCATGTTCAAGGGAGACCATAAGAGAGACATTGATATAGGTGGATATTGGTGGCCACCCACCTTTTTTGACTGGCCCAAAACAGTTTTCTGGCAATGTTGGCAATTTACTACTTTTAGCAGTTTTTAACTTCCAGGACCAATTTGAGGGCCCAAATGAAATTTTTTCTAGATCAAGGTTCTCAATGACATATTACAGAATGATTGATCCCCCAAAATTAATCTCCTCTATGATACCTTTCCAACGAGCTATCATACACATAAAACAGAGATCGTATGCAAAAGTTACGACCTCGGGAAGTTAATGTACTAACTTACCCAAACGGGACCCACATGGCTATTGGCACTTCATCTCCTAGGGTTAGGTTTTTGGATGTCAAGGGTTTTGGAATTCCTATTTATTTTAAAAAGGCTTTTAGAGTCTCATTGTAATCATATTATTACGAATTCGATTAGCTGTCACATCTCTTCTCAAAGATAAGCTGCCACCATTATAGCGAGTCTTCACTCTATATTTTTATAGTCTCTATACATTTCTTTGATTAATAGAAATTGTGTATTACTATATATCTGTGTTTATGGTTTCATATATGATACATTTCTGTTATATTATTGAATATCTGTAATATCTCTGTGCATTTCTTTATTATATCTCCGCTCTCATTTCGTGCTGAAAATAATCCGGATCAGACTTGTGATGTTTTCAAAAACTGCTTGGCTTGCTTCCTTCAAATTTTTCCCCCATCCAAATAGATGAGTACCTATTTTTAATTTAATGAGCTCGAGGAGGGTAACACATGCTCAATATAAGTCACCTTCGGTAAGTCCCTCTTCCTTTGTTTAACGAACTGGAAAAAGTAAGGGTTCGGTCCTGTATCGACCCTTCAATGTATATTTTTTAACGAGTCCAAAGAAGGTAAACTCGGTGATTTTTCATGTTTAGAGATTCTGAAAAGAACATAAAGACGAATCCATTGTTGTCCTTTTTCATAATGTTATTCTCGCAAGGCTGAAAAAGAGATAATTTTTCACTCAAAAGACGCCCTTTCAAACCTTTTAATGAGTGGGAAAGGAAGCAAGATCACTCAACAATCGTTTTATGTTTAGAGAGTCTGAAAAGATCTTAAAGGAGACTCCAGGGGTTCCTTTTTTGTATAAACTTTACGATCCTGAAAAAGTGATAAAAGTATAGTTGGTTACATTCTCATGTATTTTCGAGCGTGAGAAATATCAAAGACTAAGCTCAGTATTGGTTTCATTTTTACAAAAGCTTGAAACAAAATTAAACTATGCTTGTAAATTCCTAACATAACTTCCAAAGGTAGGGATACCCATGGATGGTTGGTACTCTACCCCCATCTTGAAAATATGGTGGCATAACTCCAGAATGATAATCAAAGGCTGGAGACATGCCCCCCAAGCTTCAATTCATTCATTGACTTTGAGGTTGTCACCAATTTCCATACTAGATGGAGAAAAAGGATTAGGATGGATGAAATGAAGGTTCAAATACGAGACCTGACGAAAGAATCGACTTGACATCTATGATATCTAGCGAAAGACTCAACCTGACAAGAGAGGTGACTGTTTCATTTTTTAATGATCTTGACACAGGAAAAGAACTATGCTCAAGGATCCAGGTTCAATCCTCATATTTTATGTTTCATTTTTTAACGAGCTTTCCACAGAGAGTAAAAACTATGCTCATAGCTTCTGTTTCATTTTTTAACGAGGTTTCTACAGAGACGCGAAAACTATCCTCACAGCTGGTTTCATTTTTAATGAGCTTGAAATCAAAAAACCATGCTCATAGCTTTCATCTTTATCATGGCTTCCAAGAGGAAAATGCTCTGGAAGGACACCATGTCAAGGAACAAAAGTCGGACATGGCTTCTAAGAGATCTTCACTGGATGGAAGAAAAACACTCTGGAAGGAACACATGTCGAAGTATGTGATAGGGGTAAGGAG
>JASDQU010819163.1:11447-31828 GCA_032191745.1 Picea mariana | reverse complement strand
TTTCTTCACATGCTCAGATCCTCTGCAACCTGCAATCACTTTCTCTTCTGTCTTCCACTGTCCAAATTGACCCATAGCCAGTCACAACACATCCAAGCTCCCCAATAGCTTGCTCATGCTCCACAACAAATCAATATGAATGTTATCTCAATCATGTATAAATAACTAGTATACCATAGCAATCATGTCACTATTGAATCACAGGAGTGTTGCTCACTCCATCAACCAAATCAACCAAATTGAGCCACATCATAGAAGCCATACCAAGAATTCCCTAAGCATTCACAACACAATAAACAATAGTATCCATCAAGACAATAATGTAACCATACCAGTGTCTCAGTGATATATCTGAGGCCATAGAATGCATATCTAGAGCCTACCTCCTCATCCAAGATCTTGGCACCAGCTCAAACACAAATCTCCATGATTTTATCCACTCCATGCTCCCTGTACACAGTCAGCCCGCATGTACACTCACCCTATACACAGCCAGTCCGCGTGTACAGGCACCCTATAGACAGATAACCCACATGGACATCAAAAAATAGGGTTTTCTGTGAATCCGAGACTTTTTCCGTCAAGATTTTCGACATTTTTGAAAATTTGATGCGTCCATGAAATCCTCCTCTCACTCTATTCCTAAGAACATATCTTCAATCATGCTCAAGAGATCCACACCAATAGGATTCTCTCACAAGAAGCTCTCCATCACTACTCCACAATATTTTCACAAGAAGCTCTCCATTGATCCACAAGGATTCTCACCTAAAATGTTCATTTACAAGATATCCTAGCTTCTTATTTATACTTTCATCTTCTAGGTCACTTAACCCATTTTTAGGTTACTTAACCCATTTCTAGGTCACTTAACCTATTTTCCTTATTTTAGGGTTAACCACTTTCCATGAATAGAAAGTTCTCCAATACTTTATCATTTAAATATTCCTTTTTTATTTTTCCACTTTACTTTATCATTTAAATAATCCATCTTTATTTTGTCACTTCACTTTATCATTTAAATAATGATTTCTTCTTTTCGAGCACTTTTACTTATTTAACCTTGGTGGCTTCAAGCCTTCATATGGGGGTCCTCCAACTTCATAAGGCCATAACTCTCAAACCGTGAGGAGTTATGTGACAATCCACATACCACTGGAAATGGCATGACAAGCACTATCCATATAGGATAGTTTCACCAACAACTTCATTGATCTTCACCTCATTATTCCACATACAAGCATGGGTCCTCCAACCGTTCTTCTAGGATAACTCATTCCATAAAGTGTCTTCCCATGAGGGCTTTCACCATAAGGGGACCACTTTGGAGTTCATCCATTTGTGCACCTTATCAACCATGATAATACAATAATGATTCATCTTTGTATCAATTCACCACTGCATCATGTATCAATGACAACTCATTGATCCATCTTCATCAATTGGTTTCCACTTGGACATATATCATTCTCATCAAGGGCATCATATCAATGATCCATCTTTATCAATTGGTTTCCACTTAGACATATATCATTCTCATTAAGGGCATCATATCAATGAATTACTTGACATCAATCAAACCAAACCATTTACATCAAATGACATATGATCCAACAATCTCCCAAATGATCAAACCATTGGCATCAATGACAACATGAAACCAACAAAAGTGTCGAAGGTATTTTGTTGGTTGCCTTCCCACTGAAAGACCTGTCTCATCTCAAGAAATTAATTCTTATGTAAAGGATCAAGAGCATTAACAACATCAGACTTATCATGACATTCCCCTTTTAAAATCATGATGACAAGATTCTTGTTATTGTTTATAACTCTTTTTACTTGGCCTGAACTAACAAGTGTTGATTTGTCCTTTATGCTGTGAGATTTAATGATGTATTCCACTCCATTTTTTTTAGATGGTATTTGTTTTCCTTTCAAAAGAATATAACCTTCCTATCATACAGACAGGGAATCCCTAATACAATACCACAGACATCCAAAGGAACCACATCTAAATCCACTTCATCTATCATCTTAGAAGAAATAACAAACCTCAACCTACACTGCTTGGTGACATTTAACTTTGATTTATTAGATACCCAACCGAGAGGGTAAGGTTTATGGTAAGCTCTTGTGGTTAATTCAAATTTCTTAACAAGTGTCTCTTATATTAAATTGAATTGGGAACCCGAATCAAATAATGTGTCTATATTCATATGTTTCGATACAACTCTTATGTGGAATAGTGCACTTATCCTTTTATCATCATCATGTGATTCATTTAAACAAATTGAACATGCATAAAAGGAATCTTTACCAAGATATTGTTGCACTGTAGCAATGGTCTTCGTCTTTCCCTTCCCTCCAAACTTCTTTGGCATTAAATCTGGATGTAGTTTCCAACAATGTTCGTTATCATGACCATATTTCTCACAATGGATGAAAGAGGGTTTTCCTTCCTCCTTCTTTGTTGCAGCTATCCTCTTGTCCTTCCCATTTCCTTTTCCATTGAAATGGTTTTTAGAGTTCTTGAATGGATTTTCCTCCTATCCATTCTTACCCCTGCTTTCAAGGTGAGTGGATTGTTGTAATACCCCAAGGCCGAGCCCCTGCTGAATTGTAATGTTGTTTATTAGGTTGGTGAGCCAGATGGTAAGGCCAGGAGCCTGATTTTTGTATATGTAATTATGCATATCATTAATAAAAATACAAACATTGTTGTGTGTAGACCAACAACGAAGAATATTTATGGGGGGGAAATCTCCATTAGATAGGGCAAGGGAGGGGACTAAGTGTCTAGGCCTAGGGGCTAAGCTAGGGGGCTTACCTCTAAAAGGATAATATTTTATTATTATTTCCTTTAGACTAAGGTGGGCGTGATCAGGCTTATCCTAATTTCTGGGAAAGAAGAAGTAGTCTAAGTGGAGTGCATCCAGCTCCATGAAGACAAGTGTCGACCTGGGCACATGCAATTAAAGCTGAAGCGTCAGTTCGTGTTGGGGGTTTTGACATTCTGTCGTTATACCATTCTGCCGTTCTACCATTCTTCACCTGAGTTCATTGGCCATCCTCTGTCTGAACCTGAGACCTCCATCATCGGCCTGGGCATTTTTTTCTCTGGTCATGCATCTTGAACCCATGGGAGAACCGTGGACTGATCCACTTCTCTTGTGAGGTTCGATGCCCATTTTTCCATCCTTCGTATGTACCCGTTTTGCCTCTGTGTTGAACCTCTATATAACCACGCATTTTGAAATCCATAACTATGAATATGACCTGTGTACTCTCATGAACTCAACATATCCTCTCTTGCAGAGACGAGTCTGTTCTTGAATCATTTTTGGGTTGCTTTCATCTTTTTCCTGAGCTGTGTTGTGTCTTAACGTATGGTCATTTCCATTTTTTGGTCCATAACTGATTCCTGTTGCTATCATCACCCATATGTTAGATGAATGTTGTTGCAATATTTCTTAGCAGGTGACTTGAAGAAGAAGATATTCAGGCCTGTGAGTAACTCTCCCAGGTGAGAGAGTTTGTTGGGAAGATATTTCTCCTATAAGGGAGTCCCATAGAAGCTACAATAATCTAAGACATCTATTCTAGCCTATTGTTGAAGGCCAAGGAAAGGGAGGTGTACTAGCCGATGGACTTGTATTAGTGACGGTGTATCCTCTTGGGGTGGAACAGGCATGTGGGGAATGAGGGTCTGTGGGTTTTGGGCATAAGTGGCTCCTGGGATAAAATATCCTTCTTGTTGCTTTGTGCAACTTCCTTGTTTTCCTTGCCAAGCTTAGAATTCCCTTTCCTAGTGGAGCTTAGTCCCAGCTCGAGGGTGACCTACTGTTGATTGTGATGAGCAGCACGGTCTAAGGCTGGGCGATTCATGGAAGGTTTGCACGTAGTTGGTGGAATTACTTTAGCTAAAAGATAATTATCATTTATGTGCTTAATTATGTATTTTATGCATGTTTTGTGATGCTTGAATGTTATCATGTATTTCGTTTCTTATATGAATTATTGTTAGTTCCATTGATTTTGTATGGTAGCAGTAACTCTGTGTTAATTGTTTTAAATTCATTAAAATGCATATATATTATATTATTGTATATTCCACATAGTAGCATTTCCCGACCTGTTGGTGGTTGGGGATGTTACGATATGGTATCAAAGATAAAGTTTTCAACACTGAGCCTGGATGGGCCATGTTAGTGGAAGTTGAAGAAAACGTTTCAGAAAGAATTGTTGTCGAAGTAGACAAAATTCGATATCAGAGCCAAGGTTTTCAGCACTGAGCCTGGATGGGTCGGTTAAGTGGTCATGAGGACCAAGGTTTCAAATGGAAATTGTGTCTGGAGGAACCAATTTTGGACCTCAAAAACATTCCTAAGTGTCAATAGGTTACCTTGGTCATGTTACAAATCTCAGGAAGAGTAGCGGTATCGTAAAACCACGCTAGGAGTGGTATTGGACCACAGAGTAATGTGAACTGTAGGATATATTTGGAAGGAAAGGAAATCCCTTACGACTGTCAGATATGGAGAAGGTGTAGGAGGGTTATCCTGGAAGCTCTTTAGACTTCTCGATGTTGGTGAAGTTGGATGCAAAGATAAGAGGAAGGCTGAAACCTGAAACTTCGAAGTCCCAAGAGATATCTACACCATATATTTGAGGAAAAGAGCTCGACCGTTAGATCATAGCTTCAGAATTTGATGAACGGGATAAGTGGGATGTGCTGATGCACAAAATTCCAAAACCTAAAGTTCTGAAGAAAAAGAGAAAATTGTAATTTCAGATTTCGGGAGAAATAACGTAGGTTGAGGGGAGAACTTCCAAAGTCCAAAGTTTCGAAGAAAAAAGTAGATGTGGTGGGGCTATATGATGTCGCCAAGGGTGACGTGGACCTTTCCTAGGCATGCCACTTTCCATTGCTTTAGATGGTGACATATGTATTATGTGTACATGGAAAGATTCCCAAACTCACCGAGCAGATAGAAGAGAGCTCATGAAATCTAAGGAAAAACAGGGAAAATTCAACTTAAAGTTGATGAAGAGTTTGGAGAGAATAGAGAATAAGTTGGATAAGGAGAATGACCCAAGAAAAATAGGGAGTCGCAAGACCCTTGAGAAGAAAAGAAGATCAAGAAGTGTTAGCAGGCATCGTCGCCAGTCCCTTAAACATTCCAATAAGGAGGAACACAATAGTTCAAGCCCATCTCCTACCAAAAAATATAGGAGATATAGAGTGAATGAACTGAAGGGTGAAATGAACAAGATTAAACCACCTATATTTGACGAAGAACACAAGAAAGATGAAGATGCTGAGACATGGCTTCTGGGCATGAGGAAATATTTCCAACTGCAGAACTATTATTCTCATGCAGAGGGAAGAATTGCCATTTACTAACTTAAAGGAAAGGAATCCATATGGTGGGAGCAGCTCATGCAAGTACAACATGTCAGAGATAAGAATGTTACTTGGAGGGAGTTCAAGAGATATTTTGAAAATAAGTACTTAACTAAGAGGTATTATGACAGGAAAATGAAAGATTTCTTCGAACTCAAGTTGGGGAGTATGACCATTGATGAATATGAACGAAGGTTTTTGGGATTGTTGAAGTATATTCCCTTCATAAAGGATGAGACTGTCAAAATTCAAAGGTATTTGAGTGGACTTCCATCTTCCATCAATGACAAGATCCAGTATGATGACCCAAAGAATATCGAAGAAACTATAAGGAGAGAAAAATGCTTATATGATTAGCAAAAAGAAAATCCTACTTCCCAAAAATCCTGGGAAGACAAGAAGAAGTTTAAGAGGGAGCAGAGGAAAAATAGAATCAAACCACCATTTTTCAAGAATAGCGCTCAAGGATAGCTAGGTTTTAGAGATCCCAGGAAGGATAAAGTAGGTGGACAAATTCCATGACAACCACCTATGGAATGTTAGGGTTGTAAAGGAAATCATAGGTACACAGATTTACCCCATAGAAATGACAAAGTGAGAGTTGTCCACAATGTTCATTAGGCTAAAATAGTGGAGGACATGGCTAGTAGAGTACCAAGGATCTACGCAACCCTGGACAACAAGCAAGAAAAATATCAGTCGCATATGATTGAAGTGGAAGGTATGATCAAAAACCATTCCTTTACTGTTTTAATTGATTAAGGGGCTAGCCATAGTTATATAAATCCTAGAGTGGTGGAAGGTTTGAAATTGTCGAGATGCAAACATGGAAAATATTGGTTAGTGCAACTGGCTAAAGGAACCAAGAGAAAGGTTACAGAATTGGTTAATTCTTTTCCAGTGGACATGAATGGACTGAACACAAGGGATGAATTGAACATTCTGCCTTTAGTTTCCTATGACTGTCTAATTTGGATGGATTGGTTGGAACAAAACCATGCCATCCTAGAATATCGTAACAAGGCATTCACTTTCCTATATGAGGAAGGGAATCGAAGAACATTCCAAGGAATTCCCAAATAATTTGTTGTCAGGGAAATCTCAGCAATGCAGCTGAAGAAGTGCTACACAAAAGGCTGTCAAATATTTGCAGCCCACATGGAGGAAGCACCTAAGGATAAAGTATCAAAGATCGAAGACCATGAGGTACTTAAGGAGTTTGAATATGTATTCCAGTAGATACTAGGACTACCCCCGAAAAGAGATATTGACTTCTCTATAAACTTGATTCCTGGAGAAACTCTTGTGTCAAAAATTCCTTACAGAATGAGTACACCAGAGTTGGAGGAACTGCAATTGCAGCTTGAAGAGCTTCTGAAGAAGGGGTATATATGCCCAAGTGTTTCACCTTGGGGTGCCCCAGTCCTATTTATGAAGAATAAGGATGGGACATTGAGATTGTGTATCGATTTCAGACAATTGAACAAAGTGACTATTAAGAACAAGTATCCTATGCCAAGGATCGAGATCTCTTTGATCAGTTGAAGGATGCTAAGATATTTTCAAAAATAAATCTCAGGTCAGAATATCACTAGGTAAGAATAAAGGATGAAGAAATCAACAAGACTTCCTTTAGGATAAGGTATGGTCATTATGAATTCACAGTGGTGCCATTTGGGTTGTCGAATGCCCCCATTGTTTTTATGTGCCTAATGAATGGTGTATTTAGGGAATATCTGGACAAGTTTTTCATAATCTTTTTGGATGAAATTTTGGTGTATTACAAGTCAAAGGAAGAGTGTGAACAATATCTGAAGATGGTGCTGCAAGTGTTAATAGAGAACCAACTGTATGCTAAACTGAGCAAGTGCTCATTTTATCAAAAGCAGATCCATTACTTGGGGCATATAATTTCAAAGGATGGGATAGCCATGGATCCTAAGAAGATAGAATCCATAAGAGAATGGTCAGTACCAAAAAATGTGATAGAATCCATATCCTTTATGGGTCTAGCTAACTATTATAGAAGGTTCATTGTAGGGTTCTCAAGGATAGCTCAGCCTATCACTTCCTTGTAGAGGAAGGAGAATAAATTTCAATGGATAGAAGATTGTGAAAGAAGCTTCCAACAATTGAAGCAGCTATTAACTAGTTCTCCAATCTTGAGGATTGCAGATCCAAATGAGGATTTTGTAGTATGTATAGACACATGCAAAGGACTAGGAGGAGTCCTCAGTCATAATGAATTTGTAATATGTTATGAGTCCCAGAAGTTGAAAGAGCATGAAAAGAATTATGCCACTCATGATTTGGAGTTGGTGGCCATTGTTCACACTCTGAAGAAATGGAGGCATTACCTCATGGGAAGGAGGTGTGAACTGAGGATAGACCATAATGCTTTGAAGTATTTGTTTGATCAGCCAACCTTAAATGATAGGCATAGTAGATGGTTGGAGTTCCTTTGTGAGTATGACTTTGATATCAAACATATCAAAGGAAAAGAGAACAAAGTGGTTGATGCACTCAATAGGAGAGTGCATGAACCACATGCTACAACCATTAGCATGTACCAAACAAATATAAAGGACATAATTTTGGAAGCTGCAAATGCAAATTTTTGGTACATGGAATTGGTAGCAAAGCTACAACAAGGTAAGATGCCACATAAAGTGGAATATTATAAATTAGAAACTGATGGAACACTCATGTACAAAAACAGAGTTTATGTACCTAATGTCCAGGAATTGAAACTTATGGTTTTGAAAGAAATGCATAATGTGCCTTATGTTGGGCACCTTGGATATCAAAAAAATGTGGCAACAGTCAAGAGCCGTTACTTTTGGCCAGATATGAAAAATAAAATTTCAAAATACATCGCCATATGTATGGAGTGTCAGAAGGTTAAAGCTAAGCATAGACACCTAGCAGGGTTGTTGCAGCCTTTACCCATCCCTGAGTGGAAGTGGGAAGTAGTGACAATGGATTTCATCATAGGACTGCCCAGAACCATCAAGCAGCATGATTCAATCATGGTGGTGGTGGACAAGCTTACGAAAGCTTCCCATTTTATTACATTAAAGACTACTCATAAGGTAGCTAATGTTTCTGATATCTTTATGATGGAAATAACATGATTGCACGGTGTTCCCAAGGCAATTGTGTCTGGCAGAGACCCGAAATTCACCTCAAAATTCTGGAAAGGGTTATTCAAGGGGTTTGGAACGAATCTAAACTTCAACACAACTTATCATCCTAAATCTGATGGGTAGATAGAGAGGGTGAACCAAGTGATAGAAGACATGCTAAGGATGCATGTTATGGAAAAACCATCTAAATGGGAATACTACCTACACTTGGTAGAATTCACCTACAACAATGGGTATCAAGCATCACTGAAGATGAGCCCATTTGAAACACTTTATGGTAGAAAGTGCAACAATCTAGTAAGTTGGGATAACCCAACTGATAGAGTAGTGGTTGGGCCATAGTTTCTCAAGGAAATGGAAGAACAAATGATGAAGATTAAGCAGAATTTAAAGGTTTCCCAAGACAGGCAGAAGAGTTATGTTGATAAGAACAAGATCCACAGGGAATTTAAAGTGGGTGATCATGTTTTTCTAAATGTGAAAGCCAATAGAAGCTCCCTGAGGCTGGGAAACTCTTCAAAGTTGGAAGCCAGATTTTGTGGACCATTTGAAATCCTAGAAATAATTGGACCAGTTGCATATATGCATGCATTTCCTACATCCATGACTGTACATAATGTGTTTCATATTTCATTGCTTAAGAAACATATACCTGATGTTAATCATGTAATCGATTGGAATGTGATTCAGGCGAAGCAAGAAGGCGTCTTGCAGGTGCATCCGGTGCATATACTAGACCAGAAAATAAAGCAGCTCTGTAATTGAGCCATAGGGCTTGTAAAATTCTAGTGGACCTGGTACGATCCTGAGGACGCAACATCGGAGCATGAAGATGTTATGAGGGCAGAGTACCCACATCTTTTTGAATATTTTGGAAATCTTGTTGTTGCTTTGTAAATAAGTTTCCCTGAGGATAGTGAAAAAATAAGGGGAGGGAATTTTAGTACCCCAAGGCCGAGCCCCTGCTGAATTGTAATGTTGTTTATTAGGCTAGTGAGCCAGATGCCAAGGCCAGGAGCCTGATTTTTGTACATGTAATTATGCAGATAATTAATAAAAATATAAACACTGATGTGTGTAAACCGACCACAAAGAAGAGTTATGAGGGACTAATCTCCATTATATAGGGCAAGGGAGGGGGCTAAGTGTCTAGGCCTAGGGGCTAAGCTAGGGGGCTTACCTCTAAAAGGATAATATTTTATTATTATTTCCTTTAGACTAAGGTGGGAATGATTAGGATTATTCTAATTTCTGGGAAAGGGGACATAGGCTAAGTGGAGTGCATGCATCTCTAGGAAGACAAGTGTTGACCTGGGCGCATGTAGTTAAAGCTAAAGTGTCAGCTTGTGTTGGGGGTTCTTCCATTATTTCATTCTGCCATTATGTCATTTTTCCATTCACCGCCCAAGTTTGTTGGCCATCCTCCATCTGAACCAGAGACCTCCTTAATCAACCTGGGCATTTTGTTCTCTGGTCATGCATCCTGAACCAAGGGGAGAACCGTGGACTAATCTACGTCTCCTGTGAGGTCTGATGCCCATTCTTCCATCCTTCGTTTGTACCCATTTTGCCTCTGCATTGAACCTTTGTATATCCACACATTTTGAAAGCCATAACTATGAATATGACCTGTGTATTCTCGTGACCTCATCCTATCCACTCTTGTAGAGCCGAGTCTATACCTGAACCATTTTTGGTTTGCTGCCATCTGTTGCCTGAGCTGTTTTGTGTCTTAGCATATGGTTGTTGCCATTTTTGGGTCCATAACCGATTCCTGTTGTTTTCGTCACCCAGATGTTAGATGAATGTTGTTGTAGTATTGCTTAGGAGTTGAATTGAAGAAGAAGGTTGTCAGGCCTATGAGTAACTCTCCCAGGTGAGAGAGTTTGTTTGGAAGTGATTTCTCCTGGAAGGGAGTCTCATAGCAACTACAGTACTCTAAGACTTTTGGTCCAGCCTGTTGTTGAAGCCCAAGGTAAGGGAGGTGTACTATCCGATGGACTTGTATTAGTGAATGTGTATCCTCCTAGGGTGGAGCAGGCATGTGGGGAATGAGGGTCTGTGGGCATAAGTGGCTCCTGGGATAAAATATCCTTCCTATTTCTTTGTGCAACTTCATTTTTGTCCTTGCCAAGCCTAGAATTCCCTTGTCTGGTGGATATTACTCCCATCTCGGGGGTGACCTATTGTTGAGCGTGATGAGTAGCGCAGTCTAAGGCTGGGAGGTTCGTGGAAGGTCTACACGCAGTTGGTGGAATTACTTCAGCTAAAAGATAAGTATCATTTGTGTGCTTAATTACGTATTTTATGCATGTTTTGTGATGCTTGAATGTTATCATGTATTCCTTTGCGTATGTGAATTACTGTTAGTTCCATTGATTCTCCATGGTAGAAATAACTCTATGTTAATTTTTTTAAATTCATTAAAATGCATATATATTATATAAGTGTATATTCCTCATAGTAGAATTGCTCGGCCTGCTGGTGGCTGGGGATGTTACACTTGCACACAAACTTCGTCAAGACTCGTGGGGTTAAACAATAGTAAAGGTGGTGAATATAACTATGAAGCGTTCCAATATACTTCATTAAATTTTCATAAGAATCTAAAGGGATGTTTAATGCGAGAGCTTTCTTCCTAAATTCTTCCATGAAACTTTGTACAATTTTACCTTTAATTTGTCTTAAAGTTTTCCATTCCATCATTGCTTTATGTAAACAACCCAATGGATACAATTGCTTCCTTATTTTTTATTTAAATTCCAACCATGAGGAAAGATGATTACCACACTAACTTATGTCCTGAAGTTTTCTCTCCCACCATATGAGAGTGGTGCCTTCCAACCGAAGAGAAGCCAATTGCACTTTAACTTCCTCTTCCTCAATCTGTTGAACACGACAATAAACTTCAACCTGTTGGATCCAATTATCTAGCTTTTCAGGATTAACATCTCCATTAAACATAGGTAAAGAAAATTTTACATCAAGATTTAACAATGCTTTCTTAAAAGAAATTTTATGGCTAGCATCATGAGAATGATGCGAATGATCATAGGAAAAAGAGATATAACTTTATGGTGAAGATGGAGGCTCGGGAGGGTCTCCTCTAGCCCCTTGGTTCAATGAAGCATTTTCATCTGCTTGTGCTTCCTTGTTCTTCCCTTTCTTCTTCATCCTCTTCTCATAATCTCCATACATTCACTCGACCATTTCTGACATGCGATAAAAGACCATATGGAAGTTGTTCTCATGTTCATCATGATTGTCTTCTTCGACCATTTTCTTCCCTCGAGATGCACGACCAACTTCAGGATTGAAAGTCTTAAGAGTTCCTTCACCCTACTTATGTTTGGCCCTAGTAAGCATTCACACTAAACAATTCAAGTCAAAGATGATTTCTTTGATACCAACATGATCCGAGATCTTTCCATCAATGTGACTTATTAAAGAATTTTATTAAATGAGCATAAAATGAAGTGCACCATAAAGAAGGAATAACTCAATAATGAAGAGACATATGCATTAGATCTTAACACAAAAAATCTTGATAACAGAGTTCATGCCTAGTGGACTACATCTCCAAGTCCTACTCTCAAATGGGTAGGCCTTTTAATTAACTCAGCAAAACAATTTGTTAAAATACATAAGTATACCTCATTCTAGAGTTAAGCTACATAATCTTTGCTCAGATAAAAAAAAAAACAACACGACTGAATTCGTGGTGTCAAATTAACCAAAAATGATTGTCTCCATGCCTCAATCTGAGTCTAACACTTTCAGGCCCATGAGCAATTGTGTCTTGGTTTTTCTTCCTGCAACCTACAAATAATTCATTAAAAAAATTTGCCTCGAAATTTGTGCCCAGTCGTACCATCGCGTGCCCTACCTCCTCCCCCGTGCATTGGCGAAAGTCACTTTTTAAATTAAATGTCAAGCGATGACAAAGTGGTCATTTGGCCTATTGGTTGGGTGGATGTATTAAAGGCGAGTTGTTGAGGGAGGTCTCAGGTTCAAACCCGCGGGCCTCCCTTTTCTTGGCATCTTGTTATAACTTCTACCAATTAAAATCCCACCGGATTTAGTGGAGCGCTTGGTGCTTTGGCGAACTGTTGCCAAATTTGATGGAGCGCCATGTCTGGTGGAACTATCACTATTTTTAGCAGATCATGGTTAAAAATCACTGGACAGACTCTTAACTTTTGGCGAACTGCGGTTTTATTTGGTGGAGATTTGGTTGCTAAGCGGAATATGCCACCAAGTCTGGTGGAACCACTGCCAGATTTGGTGGACTGTAATTTTTTTTATTTTTAACAATTCGGTTGTTGGCCCTCATTGGGAATTTTCCCATTTCCATGTGGCATCCCATGAATGGGCCATGTGGTGGCCTTTCATTGTCCCACATCACCACTTCTTGCATTATCACTGCCACATCATCCTGCTCCGTCAGCTTTCTAGGTAACCTGACATGTGGCTATATAATTTGCCACGTGGTTGTATGGACTGCCATGTGGCACATTTTCATTAGTCCATGAAATTGCCCAAAAAGTCCAAAAATGAGTGACGCATGGCAGTTTCTGGTGCTGCCACATCACCATGCTGACACATGTCACCCTCTGCGTGTGCCATGTATACTGTATGGATGATGATGAAATTTGTACTAGTGCTAACGTCAACAGTACGGATGTTGACTCAACCCTACTGACTGGGCTAGGTTGAACAAAACTTTGACCATGAATATATTTTGATCCATAACTCTGTTTGATGATCCATTTATGTCGTTGGAAATATTGCGACATGCTCTTCACGATGATTCCAATTTCACTGAGTTTTGAAGACTTTGAATTTTTTCCCTCTCCTTATCTGCTGAGGCCATTCTGAGCTTCTTGAGTTGCTTCTGTAAATTATGAGTTATCCTTAGTATTCTCTAGATCCTTTTTGGATCAATCAACAGGTGAACGTGGCATGTCAACCAATAAGTGGTGTTAAGGTAAGAAGTGGGACCCATCGGGGTATTGGTATCGGGGTAAATCCAGATGAGGTCGTAACTAAAACCCGAGGGGAAGGTATCACCACAATATTTGTTTTTTTCTAGAAAGGCATGCTAAACATGTGAAGTAGAATATTTTATAACATAGTCATTAGAGATTTGAAGGATGGGAAGACACTTGAGCTCCAATGACTACAGTATCAAAGAATATTCTTTCAACCTGGGATAAGGCACGAGATACACATGCGGGAAGGTTTGGGAGACTATTGGAGTTTTATCTTCATATTTCAAGAAGATGGGGTTCAAGAAGGATTCCAATTAGAAAGGTATCGAAGGGAATATTCCTTCGATATTTTAGATATGTTGTTATGTCTTGAAAACAATAAAGGAAACTCATTAGAGAACAGTAAATCGAGAAGTCAAATATCCAATCTTGGGATGCCATTTGGGGAGGTGGTTTTTTGACAAGTCGTATCAACTCAGGAGACGAGGAAGTTTGGATTTGATGTGATGAGCCACAAGGGTGTCGTGGAAGGAAAGAAACGTATGTGTCAAATTCATCAGAGTGCGATGATAGAAATTTAAGTTAACGCATGAAGGAAGGGACTCTGATGAACACGATCCCCAAAAAAAATTGACTTAATCTTGTGTTGTCTTAGCGAAGTTTGGATGTAGGGATTGTAGGGTAGAAAATAGGCACAAAAGGAAAACAAAATTAAGGGACCCGTAAAATTTAAAAAACTGGGGGAGTTGTGGGAGGTGAGCCACAACAAGTTGACTTCATGGAAATATTATTTTCCAAAGGAGACTGTCATGAATTAGAGAGTAGCTTACATAGCAATCATATCAATTAAGTGGAAGTGGACTTTGTGGAAATATTCTTTTTCAAAGGATTGTATCATGAATTTGGGAGTAGCTTACAAAGCATTTTATGATTCAAATGGATTTAGAATGGTTATATGTATATGTACATTGGATTTTCTTATATTTTATTGATAATAAAATCTCAACTTTTTTATATTTGTTGATAATTAAATTTCGGTGTGTGAAGTTTAATTTAATCCTAGTGTATACCCTACTCTGTTGAATACTACTAAATCGCCTATCAAAGAATCAAATTCCCCAATAAGATTAAGCCCAATAACGCTTTGAACTTGCATATTTTAATCTATCTATCTTTCTTAGTGTCATCTTTCTTCCTTAATACTATGTACCACATGCCACATTAATTTGTAATATGTTGGATTTTTTTTTGTAGGAGGCTCATGTTTTCATACACTATGTTAATTCAAAAGCATGAGTTGTGGAGGAGATGAAAAATCCAAGAAAAATCTTGGTTGAGATTTTTTTTCCACGGATTGAACCCTTCGTTAAAATGTTGCATTCTTGAATTGAATATAGAGATAGATTGGTTTTGTAATGCACTTATTACAACCATGGAGGAAATAATAGAAATTGAGAATGAGAAAATGGATTCTCACCATAATATTTTCTCAAGTTACATGCCAAACATTGGAAAGTAAAGACGAAACACTCAATAATTGAATGTATGTTTTGAAAATCATTTAACTTATGATTTAATTAATTAAATATATGTTTTTTAACTAATCATTGGTGTTACTAATCTATAATAAAAAACTGAACGCCAATTATGTTAAAGATATTTTTAATTGACTATACTTTGGATTTTTAGGGAAGCATCTATTAAGATAATTTCCCTTACCAAAGAAATCACCTTGACTATAAACAAATTGTTGATTAAGGTTGGTTGCCATTGATGTCAACCCTTGAAGAAAGCCATGCAACACAAAGGTTTGGGTAATGGACCCAATATTGTTTGATGTAAATATGAATCATTATTGTCTCGTCATGGTTGATAAGAAGTAAATATGGATGAGCTCCAAAGTGGTCCCCTTATGGTGAAATCCCTCATGGGAAGATGCTTTGCAGAGTAAGAGAACCCATTCTTAATTCTGGAATAATGAGTTGAAGGACAGTGAATTTATCAGGGAAAATATCCTATATGGATAGTGTTTTTCATGTCGTTTCCGGTGGTATGTGGAATGTCACATAATTCCTCAGGGTTAGAGATTTATGACCATATAAAGTTTTAGAACCCTCGTGAGTCTTATAGAATCCCGCAAGAGTCAAAGTGCTTTGCAAAAAGAAATTATTTTAAATGAAGAAGACCTAAAATAAGGAAAGTGTAAGGCTACATGAATATATAAATAAGAGACAAAGCTCACTCATAAAAACACACTTGTACATATTGTATATCTATTTTATTTTGTAAATCTTCTTGTAAATACTTGTGGATACATCTAAAGTAATGAATGTCTGAGGTAGCATGAAGGGTTGACAGAGAAATTCTCAAATTCACAAAAAACCATATTTTCTTAGGCATACATGGGCTGGCTGTGTATAGGGTGCGTATACATTGAAGGTATACGCGAGATGACTATGTATAGGGTGACTATGTACGTGGGCTAACTGTGTATAGGGTGAGTACATGTTGATAAAGCCATGAAACTTGAGAATATGAAGGTGCTGAGGTTCTAGATTCCGAGATCAAGCTCCCAGGAAGGTCTAGAGTGCTCAAATACATCAGATCCATCCATTGGTTCAAAAGGTATGTCTTATTTCTATGAATAGTTGGATTTTGATGTATGCATGAGCAATGGCAATGGATATTTGAGGATTCTCCCTAGATATATTAGTGGCTACATGGGATATTTTGTATTAGTCAGATCTACAGAAATACAGTGCTGGTATATTTATCATTGATACTTCTTGTTGAGGCACATCTTGTATTTCTTGGAATATGGCTAAGATTTTTTATGGTACATGGTGTTGGGTTATGAAAAAGGTACAAATATCTTCCTTTTGTCCACAGTTTATGATATCATTCTGATTGACTTTTCAATTAATTAGGAATAAATAGGAAAGAACATGATTAATATATCTCTTAGAGTTGTTATTTAAGTTTTATTAAATAGATTCTAAATTACGATTGGAATGGTTTGTTTTCACTGCAAAATTGGATAAAATAGCTATCAAAGATAACCCAAAGAGATTTGGGTATGCACGAGTTGTTTGAAGTTGAAGACTTTTTAGGCGTAGAGTAGTTTTTGAAACGATCAATTCTCTATGATGTAATTTTATAATAGTAAATCAATCCTGAGGATATTTCGATCCTTAGGATAGCTTGATTTACCCAAACAATTGTAATATATAAGAGGGTAATAGATCCAGAAAAACATAGGGAAAAAACCGCATTTTAAGTATTTAGATTCAGAATTGCCCTGCGTGAGCAGTTGTTGTAAATGTTTAACCAGTTATGGAATCAATGAAAGTTTTGAGTGTTTTTATCATCCATGCATTCTGAGTTTCTTGTAGCAGTACTTCTGAAGACCGAGGGCCTAGTCTCAAGAAGATACTATCTCGTTCTGTAATTGTATCAGTTCAGAGTTTGATTTCTATTTCATGATTCAGATCTCTTTTAAATTGCATGAATGTATCATTGAATTTATGATTGTTTGCAAAAGACAGGAATTTCCCTCAAGTATTCACGATTGTTGTTATAATTCCTATTTCTGAAGTTATCACTTGACAGTTCCTCACATTTTCATTCGTGTTGTTCCTTTTCCTTAGATTTACAATTGTTGTTCCTTTTTGGTTAAAGTTACAATAGTTGTTCCTTTCGGTTAAGGTTACATTAGTTGTCATTTCCGACTAGATTACAATTGTTTCTTCTTTCTGCAGATAGAATAATTCGTCATTTCCTTTCCAGTAATTAGAACTCATAGTTAATAGCTAGTCTTGCAAGTCTTTACTTAGATTCAGTTATTGCTCTTTAGTTAAGTGAATTCAATAGATTAATTAGTTCCTTTCCATTTTACAGCATATTAGTGATCAGATTTCAATTCCATTTAGTTCTTAGAATCTTTGGTGAACGTTTGAGGAACTTGATTATTGATGAATTCAGACTTGGTGTAGCTACACGATTTTAGGCTACCTACATAAACTTTGCCGATATTCTTGACATAAAAGATGAATCCCTGGGTTGATAAATTAATATTAAACTAAGGTTGTTTTTAAGACATATTTAGAGCCCAACACATGGTTGAGATCTTGTATTTATTGATTTATTGAGAAATTGAATATCAAAAAGAGGTTGATGACTAAGATCATGTGAGGGATATTGTACTTTTTCATGATTACACATACCTATATGGAACATGACTAGAGAGAGACATACTTGCCTTGAGTAGAGGTTATGTATGAGGATGCATGCACAGGGTACAGTTACAGTCTAGATACAGTGACAGGTTATAGATCTATGTGAAAGAAGTTACAGGGGGTCAAATTTTTTCAAGTGAAAGGAAAACCTATTTTCAGAAGGCATACGTAGACTACATAACAGATAGGGAACATACATACGTGAGCTGCATCACTATAGGTCGCGTATCTATTGTATTTTTGTAGATACATGTTTAGTTCAGGTACTGTTTGATTATAGGGTAGTTGTATAGATTGGATACAAGGCAGTGGTACAGGTTCATACAGTTGTACAACAGTATATCTCACAGTGATAAGCTGACATGGGTTCCATCATTCTAATTCTACTTCAGGGCGGTTGGACGGGGCAATGATAGGAGGTTGTAGCCACCTTTCGATTGTAGCCGGAGAACATATGGGGTTGTATCTAGAGACTTGGGGATTTGGAGCTTCCCTAAGGTTGTAGACTGAGAAACCTGGGGGTTGGAGCCTCCTTCCAGTTTCACCTGGAAAACAAAAGAAGTTGGTGCTTCCAATGAATGTAATTCGTCAAGACATACAAGAAAAGGCATTCCATGGTTTTCTCCCAATTTGGGTTTCCACATAAAACACTAGTGTACTGTGTATGTATGTGATTGTTTATTTCTTACTGCTCATTATTGGATAATAATTCTACNATAATTATGCTATTACTTATTCACCCCCCCCTCCCTCTCAGTAATCCAACAATTGGTTTGAGAGCAGGTTCCTTCAGAAATTAGTTTAACCACTGAAAGGTAGATCATGGAGAGTACCAACTCGTATAAAAATGGAATTCCACAGTTTGATGGACATAAGTATGCTTTTTGGAGCATAAGGATGAAGACATATATACAGGCACAGGGATTTCAAGTTTGGCAATCAATTATAGATGGATACACAGCACCAGCAGTTCCACCAACAAATGACAAAGCAGTGAAACTCAGTGAGAATAATTCCAAATCCAAAAATTCACTTTTGAATGGTATCAATGATACAGTATTCACCAAAGTTGCGCATTGTAAATATCCTAAAGAGATTTGGGACAAGATTTGAAATATTTATGAAGGAGATTCAAAAGTCAAAGAAGCAAAGCTTCAAACTTACAGAGGTCAGTTCGAACAACTAAAAATGAAGGAAGATGAAGATATCGCAGCCTAATTCTTACGAGCCGATGAAATAGTGAATGCAATCATAGGATTCGGAGAATAAATCAAAGAATCTGTAATTGTTCAAAAGGTACTAAGATCTCTTCCTATGAGATTCAACCCTAAGATATCAGCACTAGAAGAAAGATCAGATCTAAAATCAATAAGAATGGATAAAATGCATGGAATATTCACAGCATATGAGATGAGAAATGAACTCCATATGTAAAAGAAGCATCCTTCAAAAAATCCAGAAGATCAAAACAAAAGAAAAAGGAACAAGAAGAATATAGCAGCAACAACGATGTCTCGAAAGATGATAAAGAAGTGGCCAACTTCATCAAAAGACTGAACAAGGGAACCAAAAGTAGGTATAAAGGTAAGCTTCCTTTAATTTGTTTTAATTGTGATGGTATTGGTCATTTTTCTAACAATTTTCCTCATAAGAAAAAGAGAAATGATGAAGGTTACTCAAAAGGCAAAAAACACATATAAAGGAAAAATAACTAAAAATAAAGATTTCAAGAAAAGATTATGCATCAAAGAAGACATCTCATCATCAGATGAAGATGAAGTCAGTAACAGTGAGACAGGAAGAGTTCTATTCATGGTAGTAAAAGACTCTGACAAAGAAGACTCTGAAGAAGAATATGAAGAAGTCGAAGAAGAAATTGAAGATGCAGAAGTTGACTTTCGAGAATAATTAATGTGTGCCATAGAAGTTATCATAAAATAAAAGAAGAAGAACAAGAAACTACAAGCAAAAATAGACAAAAGGAAAGACACTCAAGAAATAGAAAAAATGATCACAACATTGAAAGTTCGAATAAAAGAATTGAAGAAGAACTCAAATAAAAGCCAGAAGAAAAGGACAGGATCATTGGAAACTTGGAAGCAGAGATTGTCACATTAAGAAAGGATATTTAAAAGAAAAATATGCAGAATAGCTCAAATGTTTTGGATGACATTATCAGCAGTCAAAAATCTCATCTTGACAAGTCTGGACTTGAATATAATTAGACAGAAAAGGGATCAAGCTCCAAAAAAACAGAGCAAGAAACAAATCCAAAAAGCTATGCAGAAATAATCAAAGGGGAGAGGAAGATATACAAGGAAGATTACAGGGACACTTCTCCACCAAGAAGATTCAGATTTCATAATCAACATTAAACAGATAGGCCTCAAGAAGAAAAAGGATTCATAAGAGCACCTCCTTTCAGAATATCTTCAACTCCCAAGTATCAAACTATATTTTTTGGTTTATGTTATGCATGTAATAATTTTGGACATAGATATGTAAATTGCAGAGCTAACAACAGGAACAATAACAACTTTGAGATTCATACACAAAGGGTTTATTCAAGAAGACCTAGTGAAACACAAAGAAAAATTTACAACAA
>JASDQU010819163.1:0-10982 GCA_032191745.1 Picea mariana | reverse complement strand
TTCACAAAAGTGTGAGATAAGAAGAGAAGGTTCAGGGAAATTGGTCGGTACAGTTGCAAGAACTTCAAACAACATATATGTGTTAAGTAAAATTGGAAATGAAAAGTGTTGTCTGGGAAAGGAAGATGAAAGTTGACTATGGAATAGAAGAATGGTTCACATGCACTTTGATAACCTTGTCAAAGTCAACAAAAGATAAGAAGTCAAAGAAATGCCCCAGATCACGAAACCAACCAACACTCTATGCAAGCATTGTCAACAAGGAAAGAAAACAAAGACTAGGTTCAAATCAAAGTAATATTCAACAACAAGACCACTGGAAATTGTGCATATTGATCTAGTTGGACCAACTACAACAAAGGGCTTAAAAGGTGAGAGATACTTTATGTTATTAGTTTATGATTATACAAGAATGACTACAATTTTCTTTCTCAAGAACAAGTCAGAAGCTTTTGAAAACTTCAATATCTACAAGGAAATGGTTGAAAATGAGATGGATTCAAGAATAAAATGCTTGAGATATGATAATGGAGGAGAGTTCACTTCAAAGGAATTTGTGGACTACTGCATCAGTCATGGAATAAAAAGACAATTCTCTATTGCTAAGACACCTCAACAAAATGGAGTTGTTGAAAGAAAGAACAAGACAGTATAGGAAATGGCTCGAACAATGATAATGGATTCCAAATTGAAAGATATATTTTGGACACAGGAAGTGCATACAATAGTTCACATTCAAAACAAAGTAATTCTCAGAAACAACACTAATAAAACTCCCTACGATCTATAGAAAGGAAGACCAACAAATGTGAAGCACTTCAGAGTTTTTGGAAGCAAATTCTACATCAAAAGAGAATATGGCAGAATGGGAAAGTTTGACTCTCGTGTGGAAAAAGGAATACTTTTTGGTTACTCAAGTACAAGGAAAGCATATAACTGTTACAATCTCAGATTAAACAAAGTTGTGGAAAGAATCAACGTAACAATTGATGAAACAGGCAGACCAGAATCAAAGGAAGAAGAAAACAAATCAATGGAACAACTTTTCGAAGAAGAAGATGAAAAAGAAGTATAAGAGGAAGATGAAGAGAATCTGATAGTAGCAAAAGAGCAAGTTCAGCAAGTGTCTCCAAAGACACCCAGTAAACGAGTACAAAAGAATCATCCTTCATATCAAATTATCGAGATCAAAGATGTAGGAGTTGAGACTAGAAGAAAAATATGTTCCCAGAACAAACACACCTGGCACTCTTATCTACAATTGAACCAAACTGTTTTGAAGAAGCCGGCAATGATGAATTTTGGAATAAGGCCATGGATGAAGAATTGGATCAAACAGAGAAAAATGACACTTGGGAATTGGTTCCAAGACCAAAGAATAAGAATGTGATCGGCACAAAATGGGTTTTCAGGAATAAATTGAATGAAGATGGATAGGTTACAAGGAACAAATATAGATTGGTATGTAAAGGATATGCACAGATTGAAGGAATTGACTTTGAAGAATGGAAGCAATTTGTTTTCTTTTAGCTTATGCATGCTCTAAAAATGTTAAAGTATATCATATGGACGTAAAATTATCTTTTTTGAATGGGGAACTTGAAGAAGAATTCTACATTGAACAACTAGAAGGATTTTAGTTGTCAGAGAACACGGATTATGTGTGTAAATTAAAGAAGGCCCTGCATGGTCTAAAACAGGCTCCTAGAGCATAGTACTCTAGACTAGATAAGTATCTACAACAGGAGGGGTTCATAAAAGGAAGTGCAAACAAAAAAATCTACATCAAGGTAAGTCAAGGTAATATTTTATTAATTGAAGTTTATGTTTATGATATTATTTTTGGTAGTGATGATGACAGGTTAAGCCAGAAATTTGCAAAAGATATGCAAAATGAATTTGAAATTTCATTACTTGGAGAACTATCCTTCTTTTTGGGACTTCAGATATGTCAAAGAAACCAACGAATTTTTATTTCTCAAACCAAGTATATTAGAGAAATGCTAAACAAGTTCGGAATGGAAGATTTCAAACCAGTTATCACTCCCATGCAAACTAGTTCCAAGTTGAGAAAATATGATAATTCAAAGTCTACATATCAGAGGCAATATAGGTCAATGATTGGAAGCCTACTATATGTGACAACATCTAGACCAGATGTAATGCATACAGTTGTACAAGTGGCACGATTTCAAGAAGCACCAAAGGAATCACATGTATTAGCAGTGAAGTGGATTTTCAGATATCTCAAAGGAACATAAGAGTTTGGATTATGGTATCCAAAAGGAAAGGATCTATCACTTATTGCCCACATAGATGCAGATTGGGCAGGTTGTATTGATGACCGAAAAAGCACCAATGGAGCAGTGTTCTACTTGGGTGAGTGTTTAGTATCATGGCTTAGCAAGAAACAATCATCAGTATCTTTATCTACAACTGAGGAAGAGTATATTGCAACAACATCATGTTGTACATAGGTTCTTTGGATGAAACAAACTCTGAAAGATATATAGGTTGAGTATGGTGAGCCCATTCCTATTTATTGTGATAATACAATCTCCATCAGTATCTAAAAAAACTCAATGATGCACTCCAAGACGAAGCACATTCCATTCAAGTATCATTTTCTAAGGGAGCAGGTTGTAGAAAAGAATATCAGAGTTGAGTTTGTGGGAACAAAAGAACAAGTGGCAGATATCTTTACAAAATCACTTCCACAGGAAGACTTTGAATATCTTTGCCAAAGACTTGGAGTTATTTCGACTCCAAAATGAATTCTTTTTGAATTCTTATCTTATATGTCTTAGATTTACACAAGGAAGCACCTTAATAGGATAGTTCAGTTAGGGCGAACCCCAGATGGAAAGATACCTTTGTCATTGATGAAAAAGGGGGAGATTTTTATAGTTTTATCAGATGCAGAGGACATAGGCATAGTTCCAGGGGGAGAAGATTTATCAGATGTAGAGGACAGAGGCATGGTTCCAGGGGGAGAATGAGTGATATGATTTCAGTATTGCATCATAGTGTTTCCATCAATTCCAAAGGAGGAGATTATTGATTAAGGTTGGTTGTCATTGATGTCAACCCTTGAAGAAAGCCATGCAGCAAAAAGGTTTGTGTAATGGACCCAATATTGTTTGATGTAAAGATTACTCATTATTGTCTCATCATGGTTGATAAGAAGTAAATATGGATGAACTCCAAAGTGGTCCCCTTATGGTGGTGACTTTTTCAGGGAAAATATCCTAGATGGATAGTGCTTATCATGCCATTTCCAGTGGTATGTGGAATGTCACATAACTCCTCACGGTTAGAGAGTTATGACCATATGAAGTTGGAGAACCCTCATGAGTCTTATAGAATCCCCCAAGAGTCAAAGTGCTTTGCAAAAAGAAATTGTTTTAAATGAATAATCCGTAAAATAAGGAAAGTGTAAGACTACATGAATATATAAATAAGAGACAAAGCTCACTCATAAAAACACACTTGTACATATTGTATATATATTTTATTGTGTAAATCTTCTTGTAAATACTTGTGGATACATCTAAAGTGGTGAATGTCTGAAGTAGCATGAAGGGTTGATGACACAATTCTTGGATTCACAGTAAAGCCTATTTTATGAGGCATACACAAGTTGTCTGTGTATAGGATGCATATGCATTGAAGGTATATGCGGGCTGGTTGTGTATAGGGTGAGTATGTACGCGGGTTGACTATGTATAGGGTGAGTAAATTTTGATAAAGCCATGAAACTTGAGAAGATGAAGGTGCAGAGGTTCTAGATTCTTAGATCAAGATCCCAGGAAGGTCTAGAGTGCTCAGATACATCAGATCCATCCATTGGTTCAAAAGGTATGTCTTATTTCTATGAATACTTGGATTTTGATGTATTGAGAAATTGAATATCAGAAAGGGGTTGATGACTAAGATCATGTGAGGAATAGTATACTTGTTCAAGATTACACATACCTATATGGCACATGACTAGAGAAAGACATACTTACCTTGAGTAGAGGTTATGTATGAGGATGCATGCACCGGGTACAGTTATAGTCTGGATACAGTGACATGTTACAGATCTATGTGAAAGAAGTTACAAAGGGTCAAAAATTTTCAAGTGAAAGGAAACCCTAGTTTTAGAAGGCATACGCGGACTTCATAATAGATATGGCACACACATATGCAGGCTGCATCACTACAGGGCACGTATCTATTTTTTTTTTGTAGATACATTTTCAATTTAGGTACGGTTTGATTACAGGGCAGTTGTACAGATTGGATATAGGGCAGTGGTACAGGTTGATACAGTTGTACAACAATATATCTCACAGTGGCAGGTTGACAGTGGTTCCATCATTCTACTTCTACTTTAGGGCGGTTGGATGGGGCAAGGATAGGTGGTTGTGTTCACCTTACGGTTGTATCCGGAGAACATATGGGGTTGTAGCCTCCTTCTGGTTGTAGCTAGAGACTTGGGGAGTTGGATCTTCCCTCGGGTTGTAGCCTGAGAAACCAGGGGGTTGGAGCCTCCTTCCAGTTGCAACTGGAAAACAAAGGAATTTGGTGCTTGCAATGAAAGTAATTCTTCAAGACATATAAAAAAAGACATTCTGTGGTTTTCTCCCGATTTGGGTTTCCATGTAAAACACTGGTGTACTGTGTATGTGTGTGATTGTTTATTTCTTATTGCTCATTATTGGATAATAATTCTACATTAATATAACATTTGAATAAAAATGATTATAATTACTCTATTACTGATTCACCCCCCCTCTCAGTAATCCAACACAAACAAGCCCAGAGAGATCTACAAACTTTTGGGTGCATACACACAAATAAGGGTTCTACATACAAGTCACTGTGACTTTTCTATACCACTCTCACTATTTTATTGAGCCATGAGTAGATCCACACTTTTTTTAACTTGTAAGTTTATGTAATATTGAGGCTATTGGAGCATAATGGTTGGATTTTCAACCATGTCTAATGAATGATTTATTTTATTATACTTGATGAAATTCAAATTTAACTCTTGGCTTTCCATAAGTGTGGATTTATTTTACTTTGGCTTTTAATGTTATGTATTGTATATATTGATTAACTCGATATTCAATGTAATGAAAATCATTACATATTGATGATGTCATATAATAACTAATAAATTTTAAATATAATTAAAAATAAAATTATGTGAAATAGGAACACCAAAAATTGTATACACTACCTTACCAAATAAAGATATTAAAAAGTTAGTTATATGTTATCATTACCAAGAATATCATAAGAATATCATATTGTTAAATATATTATTCTACAACTAGAATGTTGGTATTTTGGTTGGGATCACATTTGGTACTTGGAGAGGTGTGGAGTAATATCAATGGTGGGATATCATTGATATCCACTCAAAAAAACAGTATCCAGTTGCTACTTTTTTGGTATTTTTTAAAAATTCAATTTCTTTATTTCTACTACTAGTGTATATTGAATGGTATCAATGTTGGTATTTTGGTTGGGATCACATTTGGTACATATCATTGATATCCACTCAAAAAATAGTATCAAGTTGGTATTTTTTTTAAATTCAATTACTTTCTTTCTACTAGTGTATACTAATTACAACATCAACACCATTACCTTTAATAATATGCTTACTAGTTTCATTATTATTACCATTATCGTTATCAACATTTTGTAATGTGTAAGGATATATACATCATTAGCGCTTAACAAAGTATAGTGCATTAGTGCTTTAGATTATATAATATGCATCAATGCATATAAATAGTGACATACCAATGCACCATTATATGTGAAGCACCAACAAAAAAAACCTCTATTACAACCTCTAGTGGCCCATATTTTCCAGTTATAGTAAACATTTGCTAAAACCTATGCAAAAATCTCTTCTTTAGTTTATAGATATTTTTTTAATAATTTTTGCTCGATCCCTTATCACTAGAAACATCCCACCAAAACCTTCACAAAAGACATTGTTCCTTGTAGTGTTACTATGACTAAGATAAGTACTCTTTCAAGTGTGTTTTTTCCTCCATTGGAGGTTTTTTCCACTATAAAATTTGGTACATATCATTGATATCCACTCAAAAAATAGTATCCAGTTGGTATTTTTTTTAAATTCAATTACTTTCTTTCTACTAGTGTATATTAAATGCACTGGTGTGCCTTATTATAGCATCAACACCATTACCTTTAATAATATGGTTACTAGTTTCATTATTATTACCATTATCGTTATCAATATTTTGCAGTGTGTAAGGATATATACATCATTAATGCTTAACAAAGTATAGTGCATTAGTGCTTTAGATTATATAATATGCATCAATGTATATAAATAGTGGCATACCAATGCACCATTATATGTGAAGCACCAACAAAAAAAACCTCTATTAAAACCTCTAGTGGCCCATATTTTCCAGTTATAGTAAACATTTGCTAAAACCTATGTAAAAATCTCTTCTTTAGTTTGTATATATATTTTAATAATTTGTGTTTGATCCCTTATCGCTATAAACATCCCACCAAAACATTCGCAAAAGACAGTGTTCCTTGTAGTGTTACTATGACTAAGATAAGTACTCATTCAGGTGTGTCTTTTCCTCCATTTGAGGTTTTTTCCACTATAAAATTTGTTAAAGTTTCAATTTCACAGAGGTTAGAGTTTCAATATCATGGAGAAACCTCCATGAGGAAGGTAATGACTTCTCTCTTCCCTTATCCTCCTTTCTCTTTTACTTTTCTTTTCCTTTATCAGTTTGTTAACATTTAGTGTTGTTTTGTTGTTATAGGTTTAGGATTTCATGTATGAAGGATAATGCTTCATGGGAGAGCATCCATGATGAAGGTAATGGATCCTACTTTCCCTTATCTTCCTTCATTATTCTTTTATTTTTATTTTTCTTTATTGATATGTTAATGTTTATTATTATTTTGTTGTTGCAAGTTTATGATTCATGCATGGAGGCCATGGTTTCATGGAAGAAATTGCATGAACAGGGTAATGAATTCCCCCTTCCCTTCTCCTCCTCCTTTCCTCTTTTACTTTTATTTTCATTTATTTATTTGTTATCGTTTATTATTATTTTGTTGTTGCAGGTTTAATAGAGAAAATAGAAAAAAATAATAGCATGTTGGGGGGCTTGTTTAATGCACAAATCTAGTTCATGGTTGTGGCCTAAATAAATCTCTTTCATTCCCATAAGGAGATCTAGGTTTAAATCCTTTCCCGCATATATATATATATATATTATTACTTACTTTTCCCTTAGTATTAAATGTTGGTTTTATCTTAGTATTGCATTGTTCACTTTTTTGCATTCACAAGTTAGGCTAGTTTCAGTGCAGATTTGCACTTTTAATGGCATATATTTGTGGGAAGGTAACTCAAATGGAGCTCTTTCCCTTTGGAAACTTATTTGGATTCAAATGTTAACATTCCCTTACCATTTTCCAATTTTGTTTTTCATTTTTTTACCATTTTCTATTTTTGTTTCCATAAATTTTAATTTGCAATAGATTAGTCTTGTTTCAGTTTAGATCTACACTTTTAATGAAAATTTTTTGTGGGAGTGTATCTCAAGTAGAAATTTTATCTATTGGAAAGTGACCTGGATTCAAATCTCATCATTCCCTTACTGTTTTTCATTTTTGTTTCCATAAATTTTAATTCATAGACAATGAATACTTATTTAAAAAATAGAACAACCAAGACAAAAACTTGGCAGAAAATGATTTAAGACATTATCAACACATGTATTCATCTCATGATGTCAATTTATACTACATGCAATTAGCCACCTCTAGATCTAGATCTCACTGACAACTCATCAATAGATAACGACAACACCTCATTAGTAGATAAGGATGACAACTCATAAAAAGGTCGTATTAGATTTTCTGATTTCTAGGGACTTATAGTGTAACATTCCTCCTCTCAACCACAAGTATGAATAATTATACTGATAGGGAAACATGAAATAGTGCATAAAATAGTGGGTGTGTGCACAAAGTTGGTGGATGAAAAAGTGGCAAGGGGGTCAATAGGAACGTGCACCCATAGGAATGAGCATGCATTTCTAATGTTAGAGGTTTGGAAAAGCCTGAACCTCCACTTAGTTTTCCACATAAGCATGTCAACAAGAATGTACATGCATTACTAGGAACACACATGATTTCTTGTTGTGCCCATTTTTTAGGGGACCGCGGGCGCGTTTTGTGCCCATTTGCACATTGCACCTCATGATTTTCTCTGTTTGAGCAAGTAACGAGGAGGATTAGAGGAGAAGAAAATCCCAGGATCTTGCCACTGTGTCCAATTATACCTAGGTATGCTTTATTTTTTTTCATTTCCTTTTTTATCTTTGTCTCCTCTCTTTGCTTTGCCAAAATACAAAACAATTAATCATGGGTTATGGATGTGAATTACAATTGCATTGAAAACTTATTAGCAAGGTTCACTACAAATGTGTGTTTCAATGGAAATTTTGAAAAGAACACAATAAATATCGATGAAAATAATTAATACACATAATTCACTAATCTTGTATAGGTTTTTTTCAGGTTCATTGTAAAGATACCACATAGTTTTTATTTGTTTTACACAAAATTATGTTAATTATTTTGTTGGGATAAAATGAAATTGTTGTTTGTAATACCTTTATCATAAGTGCACTTTTTAAATAACCTTATCAAATTTCAGAAAATATTATTAAAATGGAACCCAAATACAATGAAAACCGCCCACAAGAAAACAAAGGCGAACACAACCCCAACCTAGTACAACCACCAAACATAAACATACAAATTGATGAGGGGTTGGCTACTTTGAGATCACTTGTCAATGATTTAAGGGGAACCAGAGAACCTAGTTCAGAGTCCTTGGCCATTTCATTATACATCATTCTAAGGTCCATTGCAAGTTCCCAAGGGAAATTAAATAATATTTAGGAATACAGAGCTATAATGTTTTAGTTTTACAAGACTGAATTGGATAGAAACCAAGTTATAGACTTGGGTATTACAAAAAAATATTTGATTTCCATTTTTATTGATCCTCGATACGGACAACGATCACCTGTCACCAAGAAAAAAAAAATTATTGGTTGGTGCATCCACCCACAAATTATTCAAAACAAGATGGATATGTGGTTTATGGTATTTGATTCACCTCTCTACAATAACAAGGAGGTGCCTTTATATTTTTTGAGAAAATTATGGACATAATTTATTTTGGGTCACCATGTAAACTACGTTGACATTGGTGGCTTCTAGGGGGTGGTCGAGGGTCCGGAAAATACCGACAGAATGATAGGAATGATCCCATGTTAGCTCCTCATACCCCTAGATGAAAGGCCTAACCCCCCTTCCCAAAATCCTCCTATTGTAGAGGGATTGCAGCATGTACAAATAGCTCTATCATCCTTGACTCCGAGCCTAATGCAACATGGTATCTTTGTTGCACTATCTTGACAAGAGGTGCATGTCAGTGACATTGATATAGGGGTTGGACCTTAAACCCCTAGAGTATAGTGCAATGAGGAGAGGGAACATGGACACAACAATCATCCATGTGAACCTCACAGATGCTTGAGTTGTGGGAAGACTTGCTATGGGCCTATGGAGGCTAGTGGACAACAAAGCTTCATGTAGGAGGTTAGTATCTTAACCATGTATATTTTCTTCATCATTATAAATTTATATAGTATTATGTGTATTTATTTCAACATTTTATTGTATGGTGTTTTGCAGTTGTTACACTCATATAGAAAACCCTCTACGTTGATAGATGCATCAATGTCTATCTCCATCACCAATGCACCAATAGAGGCAACCTTCTCATTTGGGTTTCTACATACACATGTATGTGTCACATTTGATAAATTCACCATAGTGATCTCTTTATTTTATAGCATCCTCAGATTTATATTTTTCTTGTGTTTCTACAGGTTGCGGGACCAGGCAATGTCGATAAATGTCCACCTGGGATGGAGAAGTCACCTGCTTCACAAGTATCATGTGTTGAGTTAAATCTCATTTAAATATGAAATCTGTAGTATTTATGTTCTTAGATTTTAATATTTGGTACTAATAACAATATTATTAATATATATGTAGGTTGTTGATATTTTCACTAGTTATAGAACTAGTTTAGTCCCTGGACAGCCGGCCATAGATTTTGTGTTACCTATTTTCAGGCCAAGTGTTATTCCATTCCTTATACATCCTGTGGGGGTTCATATCCACCCACCCCCAATATCTTTCTTATTTGGTGCATCCTCAGTGGATGCCCCTACATGCCACCCATTCACACCACCTCTTCCATGACATCCATCCACATTGGATGCACTCATATGCCACCCACCCCCACCACCATTTCCATCTACACCATCCATCGAGGTTGACATAATAGATGTTTCCTAGGATTAGGTTGTACATTCGAGCGGTCCACCTTCTAGCGAATCTCTATCAGTGCCCGATATGTTCACGGTGAGATAATGTGTTGATGATCAATTTTTATGTATCATGAATGTAATTGATTTTATGCATATTTGTTTAAATTTCATGATTTGATCCTTGTAACTGATGCAAGTTGGCATCGCTGAGAGATTAGGGTTGTGGAGGAGGGTAACACCCTCAATATTTTCATTATCATCTGTGGTGACTTGTCTTATGTTGAATTACAAAGTATCATTTTGTATGTCTTTTAATTCATTGTGGAAAAAATCTTATAACAACGTTTTTTCTTTGTACAGTCTCTGGAGTGACGAACCACACCAAGGTGCAATACCACCGAAGGTGCTTATTCAAACAAGAGAACAGAGATTGATTTCCAAGATGATCCTAAGGGTGGAGAGGATGGAAGTGGTCAATGAGTGACCAATGATTTCCATTTTGTATCTAGCCCAGTATATGGTTGGTTTTTATGATAGGGAACTTGTTTCCATTTTGTCTAT
>JASDQU010819162.1:953-35349 GCA_032191745.1 Picea mariana | reverse complement strand
ATTACCTTGGGAAAAATCACTACCAACTACCAAACCTTGGAAATGGGATTCAAAGATCAGGATGGGAAGAAGGTTGTTCTAAGAGGTATGTCGATAAGAGCGCCCAAGATATTTTCAACCAAGAGGATGGAGAGGATATTTAGACATGGGGAGGTAGCATATGTCACAGAATGCTTGATCACTACTCAGAAGGATTCAGAAGGTTGACAACAATACCATACGGAGATCAAGAATTCATTGGGATGACATCAACAGGTCTTTGAGGCAATTCCAGCAGGGAGACCACCTGACCAAACCTATGATCACCCCCCCTATCATCATCCTAAGAGGTTCAAGGATGAGATAGAGAAGGCAATCAAGGAATTTCTGGCGATGGGACACATCAGATCGAGCAACCGCCCATTTTCTTCTTCAGTTGTCTTAGTTCTGAAGAAGGATGGCACCATGAGGATGTGCATTGATTACCGAACCTTGAACAAGAAAACCATAAATAACCGATACCCTATCCCATGCATTGACGAGTTGATGGATGAACTGCATGGGACAGTTTTCTTCTCAAAAATTGATCTACGCTCTGGATATCATCAGATCAGCATCCGAGAGTAGGACATAGAGAAGATGACATTTCGATGTCATTTTGGACACTTTGAGTTCGTGGTTATGCCATTTGGGCTAACCAATGCACCCGCTACATTCCAATCTTGCATGAATCATATATTCAGGGATCAGTTAAGGAAATCAGTCTTGGTTTTCTTCGATGGCATCTTGATCTATAGCCGGTCATGGAAAGAGAATATGAGGCACCTGGATGAGGTATTGAGCATCATGGAGGCACAGTCATTATATGCCAAAGAGTGCATATAAAATGATTTCACTCTTGCATATAAAATGATTTGCTGGATCTTTGTTCTTAAGATTTCACTTGGCATACATATTGAGAATATTGTTCCAGAGAATAATTGTTGCAGAGAAATGTATCTGGCTTAAACCCAGTTTTTCTAATGTTGGTATAACATATGTTGCGAATATTAAACTTGAAAGAGCTTCCCGCAAATCAACATGACACTGCCTATTTATGCAATGAGACAATACAAAACAAGATGAAGCCCAACAAACATTGCTAATCAAAAGGATCTACTAACTTTCTACCTCTCCCTGGACTTGTTGCTAAGCAACCCCTTGTTATGCAATGAACTCTCTCAACACATAACATTATATAAATATGAATATATAAATATAAATCAACAAAAACATCAATTTATAAAATAACAAAATATAGATGAATGAATATCATATAATTAATTGATTAACATAAAAATAGACATCCAATGGAATGATGTGGAGGAATGTCATATAATTTTCATTGAAATTTAACCGGTCAAAAACAGATGTGCTTTTCATTTCAATGTTTATGGATCTCAGGTTCACCATATCATACATTTGAGCCATCTTTAAAAGAAGACTAAACAATTTTGAAGATCACAAAACTACCATTTTCCCACTTAGAGATTTGAAGATGCTTTCGAGAGGTTATTCAAACATATTAGACATTAATATACAAATAAAGAGTTGCTAGACATACAAAAATGTTTGTTATGTGTTATTTCAAATCAACCCAACAAAATCAAGGTTTAGTTATATCTGATTATGAATTATGAAACCCTAACCCTAATATTTCCCTAACCCTAATATGAGGTGGCATGTGTAAGGGGAGACTCGTAAGGAAAGAAGAGATTGGAATTCTCATTGTTACTTGGGAAAACCACTAACAATCATGTAGAAGCTCTAGCAACAATCGTTTCCAACCAACACTTCGTCGAAATTAGTGGTAATTAGCCAGTCATATGATAATAAGAAGACTTCAAAGGATCATTAAAAAAAATGCTCACCCCACTCTCATAAGAATTTTCCTTAGAATTAAGATCATAGAGGAAAAATTCAATATGGTCAACTATTATCATGTTTAAATAGGGAAGAACAACTTAGTAGACCACTTGGCGAAAGTAGCAAAGCAACTGGAGCAAATACATCTTATAATCAACCAAAATGATGAGTATGAACCCATCCCCTAGAAAAAAATTGTTGATCTACATAAAACACTTCACAAAGTTGGAATTACTACACTCCAAAGTAGCAGCAAAGGATCCACATTGGAATCTTGGAAGCGTGGGTCTCCTCCCTCATCACATTCACATTCAACAATATCTTGGCATGATTAGTTTGTTGCTACAGTTGTTTGCTCTCTTTCCCTGTCTCATCAACTTATGAAGGCAATCATTCAAGGATCGAGCTTGGTTTCTATTTCATGTGAGATCCCTCCGCTTTTGTAGTAATGCGGGTAGTCAATCGAAATACATCCCACATTCAATCCCTGCATCATCAGCTTCAGCCACAGGGCGTCCAAGTGCAACCTCAGCCAGATAATTCAGAAGAATCTCGGGCCTCCAATGCAGCGTATCAACCAATCCAGCCTTATGACACTCCAACAACGTCAGATGCAGAGCATGAAGCAGTCTAGCAGCCAGAACGAGGGAGGGTGGACACAAACCTGGACAAGGTGGATACATCTTTGCACCTTAATTAATTTAGTGAATGCAGTGTAAAGCTCTGCTTCTGTTATCATTCTTTGTGGCCATTTTCACATGACATTTTTTAACAAAACTCTATTTTTAACAAAACTCTATTTGAACATGGGGTCCTTTACGAAAGCTTGAAAGACACTAGTAGTAACGCCAACCTGTAGGAATCTGGCTTATTGGTTTTTTTTTTACTGGTCGCTGATTTGTTGTAGAACAACCTTTTTTCTAATAAAAATCCTTAACCATTTCTATTAAAAAAAAACCCTAACCCTAATATTAATACAAATAAACTTAACCGTAATCTTTCTCTAACCCTAATAATCATTAGGAGTAATTATTTTTGTCACTTCCTCTTTTTTGTGAATTGCTTCACCTATTTTTCTGAATAGTGAGCCATAATTCATGTGCCATGCTTTCGCACCTAGGCTGAGTTCAATTTTCTACCATGAGCATTGGTTTGCACCTTCTTTTGTGTATTAACATGTATTGTTTATCAATTGTTTACAAACTTTTACATTCCACGATGAGATCACTTTGGCATTATATATTATGACTTAAACTACAAACAATCCAATCCAAGTTCAAACCACCAAAACCTATATGGAGATGATTACCCTAAATTAACAACTTTTAAGTCATAATACATACAATCTTAAGCTCTAACAAAGATAGAAGTGTACTTGCAGATAAACAGAGAAAATCTCGATTGATCTCCATGATACCGAGTTCGTTCACCATATACATAATAAAATCGATCCAAAATTATTTATAAAACGCAATTAAAAGACGTAAAAATATAAAAAGTATAGGATCATTTTTTATAATAATTTCATACATCTAAAATCACAATTTTGAATAGTTTAACTAGATTGAAGTAAAAATATAAAAAGTATAGGATCATTTTTTATAATAATTTCATTCATCTAAAATCACAATTTTGAATAGTTTAACTAGATTCAAATAATGAGGAAAAAATAAAATAACCTTTTTCATTTCAATAATCCATGCATTAGATTTGAATTTAATTTTTCTTTGATGCATTTAAAACTTATGTTAAATTTAAACATGGCCGAAAAATGAATTCATACTTTTTGTTAATATATGTGAAATAAATAGTGATTTCTACTGAATTTTGTGGAAAAGCATTTATGAAGTTACCAGATTTTAATCCTCATCTCTATGTTTAAACCAAAAGAAAGAATATGTTTAAACCAAAAGAAAGAATGAAGATAAAAAATAAAAACAAGATGGATTTGGATTCAATTCCAATGCAAAATATTACTATTTTTTTTTATAGTGTGCGTTGATCCACAAGATAGAAGTGAGTGCATCAATGGGTGGAGATATGAGAAACAGGGAAAATTATATTTTGAGATTGACTATTCAGATGGGGGATCGAAAAATTTATGTATATTGTATGTATTCATGTTGTCTGTCACATTCTCTTAGGTTGGGGAGAGGTCACGAGTTCAAGCCTGGCTACGAATCCCTCGGGCTGCTGCTTTTCACTCTTATATCATTCACTATGTAGGGAAGTATCGAGGTGGGTTCCCAACGAATTAATTTCCATTGGAAAAAAAAATGTTGCCTGCCAAACACAAAATAGCATGTGCATGAAAATAAAAAGCTAATCGTTATTTTTGATAAATATATACCTAATCCAAACTGTTAAAGAACAAAAATCTAAATTTCAAAACCTTGTCGAGAGGCAGGTCATCATAAAAATTCATGATATTTTCTTAATCTTTTTCGACATCGACGATCTATGTTGTATCGGCGGTTGTACCTTAATTTTTATTTTTTAAATTAATACAGTGAAATATTGATTAAATTTATATTTTAAATTTAAATTCCATATATAACAATAATTCTTGGATTTTCGAGGTTGAATAATTTTTATTAAGAATTTAGATAGAAGTGAATTAAGCAAAAGTCCATACACTAAAATAATTTTAGAGGTTGCATCATTTCTATTAAGAGTTTGGGTAGATTGTTGCAATATGGATCTAATTCATCATTGTTATTCAAGGAAAAACATGTCACTTGAAATGACTACTTATATGCATGGACATGTAGTCGTCAGAGTTTTGGAGTCAATCACATGTAAGGGCATGCTTACCAAACATTTGCTATGTCCCCGAATTAAGGAGCATGTTGTTAGGGATGTTGTTATTTAAGGGGCATGTTGTTAGGCATGTTGTTATCCGTGATACCCGATTAATAAACTTATGTTGTTATCCGTGATATCCGATTAATAAACTTTAAGAAAGGTAGGTTTCTATTCCATGTCATGGGGGAATGTTTGGTTAATCTTGACATGATTGACTTTGTCATAACTGGATCAACAATGGGTTTACTATAGGTAGTTTATAGGCCCATAATATAGATATGATGAAGTCTATTTAATAACTTCAAATAATCCATTTTAAAATGCCTTAAATGGTGAGAGTAACCAAAGAATGAATTAAAATGTATTTTTCACTGGCCTGCCTTTAAGGCAAATTTTTTACTAATGTTAAGGTTTTTTTCTCTAACTACGTTTACTTGTTTTTAAAACTAAATGTGAACTTGTTTTTAAAACTAAATGTGAATTCATTATATAAAAAAATAAAATGAATAAATTCCAATTCTCATCTAAAATACAATTATACTAAAACATTATACAACTCTATTAAAACATTGTAGAATTTTATTTAAATATGAAACTATATGAATAAAATTACCATAAAAATTAGAAAAAATACAAAATATTAAAGAAGAACTTATATAAGTAGAATTACTATATAAGAGAGGTGATGTGTAAATCTCCTATCTTGACCACTCCAGACTTCACAAAAACCTTTATTGTGGATTTCCTGCTCCTATCTACAACAACTATCTACAAGTCCTATCTGCAACAACTATCTACAAGGAATATATCTGTGTGCTCCTTCCTTCCTTGTGGTAGGAATCAAACATGAAGTCTATCCTGATAAAATGGCATATAAGAGTTAAGAAAAACACAAAGTATGGCTTTATATAGGAGGCAGTCAAAACAAAAAGTATGACTATATATATAGAATAGATGGCAGTCACTCCATTTGTGGAAAAAATACTTAAGCGTGACTCTATTTTATGAAGGTAAACACTTTCATTTTGTAAAAATGTCAAGGTATGACTCAATTTTGCCCAGGGAATCATTTCATTTTGTGAAAAAATATATAAAAATCATTCCATTTTATATTTATAACTCTAATGAAAAGCAAGTCATTTTTTTTTTTTTTTTTGGAAAATCGTATATTTATAATTTCATTTTATGAAAGGAACCACTTCATTTTATTTTATTTTATGAAGGGAATCGCTTTATTTATTTTTAAATGGCAAAGGCCCATTATGGTTACAATGCGAATAATAATAATGAATAGAATAAATAATAAATAATAGAGGAAATTATGTTATTTTTTGATGGCAAAGTCTCATTATGATTACAATGTGAATAAATAATAAATAAAATTAATCGAAAAGAAGAGAAGAAATTATTTTGAGTACCATGTATGTATATATAGAGATTTAGAGAAAATAAAATCATTGAAATTAAAAGTAGATTAATTATATTTTTTTCTTATAACAATTAAGTTATATATAGAAAATAGAGTCATTATTTGTTTCATGTATAACATAGTTTTTATTAAAAAAAAATGGAGTATCTTATCATCAAAATATTAAAGTCAAAAGTAGATTAATTATGATTTTGTTTATAATAATTAAGTTATAGAAAATATAGTCGTCATTTATTTGATGTATAACACAATTTCTATAAAAAAATGGAGTAAGTATCTTGTCTTCCTAAGAGGAAGAAAGATAAAGAGAAAAAAAGAAGAAAAAGAGAAAGATAAAGAGAAAAAAAAAGAAAAAAAAAGGAAAAAAAAGAAGAGAAGGTTTATAAGAACTCTCTTTTAGAAGAAAATTTGTTTTCTACATAAATTTTGCATATTAGATTAGATTTACTTGATATTTCAAGTGAAGTTCTACATCAACTTTATATAACAAAAATAGGTGTGCATGGTTTTGCAATTCAACTAAAAATTTGAGATAACTTTTAAATTTAATTGACCATGATTGTAAATTTGGACAATGACACAAACTTAGAAAGAAATTGAATTGTGAGAAACCAATATAGAGTAACACAAAAATAAAAACCCATTCTAAAAAAATCTCAATATAACTCTAGAAATTGGCTCAAAAACCCAAAAATCACTACTTCCTTACAAAGGTTAAAAATGATGGTGGGTAAACAATTGACTCTAAACAATAAAAATAGAATAATTTTCCTTACTAATATTGATTTTTCACTACAAAGACAATGGTGTAGAAAAAGCAAGTGCAAACTATGCATATGGGAGCAACAATACTTCCAAAAGGGATACTTGTTGAAGATTACTTGCGTCGAGGAGATCATCTCATGATGATGCCTATCATTTGACTCCACATGAGTCTACCACATGTGAAACTTATAAATTTGAGGAGCCATTGAGAAGTCCAAATCCTTATAAAGTAGCCATAGAAGAAAGATGCATCAATGGAACAAAGGTAATAGTTGTAAAGCAGCTAGTCTCTGCCTAATTTCTAGAAGCATAAGCATAAAACTAAATGCAAGACGTAGAGTTTTATAAGTTTGATGCCCCCAAATGTAAGGCATGGATTTTTGTTGATCCTACTCCCTCAGATGTCTCACGAGCATGTCTGTCACTGATATGCCTGGGAAGATCTATCTAGAGAAAGTCGTCCTTGAATCAATCTGGAGGGAGACTGGTGTGTCAATGGGGGTCCAATAGATTACCGAATATAGGAAAGTATGCACAAGCTAAGGAAACTTGCAAATAGGTGTGCGGTTTCAAAATTTTATAGCTCTTTTTAAGGTGCATGTGATTATAAAGTGTTGAAGTTGTAGAAGTAGAGGTCACTAGAGTAACAGAAAGCAAAATTCATAGAGCAAAGCAAAAACACAATAGTGGAGATGAATGGATGGCATTAGCATGAATCATTTTTTTTCCTTTTAAAATAAAAAGATACGTCCATCATTGAAATACAAATTCCGAAAGCAACTTTAGGAATAATGAATTTGAGCAGCACCCAAAATAACGACTTTAAATATTATATTGATGCTTAGAATGATAGTTATTCGTTGAAGAAATTTATTTAATATGATTATCTTAAAGGATAAGCATTTGATAACAATTTGTAAGATAAGCATTGATAATAAACAGTGTTTGTAATAAGGTTTAACAATTCTATTAATAATGAGTTTTAAATATATTAAACACTTTGAATAATAACATATTATAAAACAAATTTATTTTAATATTTAATATAAATAATGTATGTTAATATTTAATACAAATTTTATAATATAAACATTTGTAATAATGTAAGTTTCATACACAATACAAATTTAAAATTAAATGCATTTGTTTATTATTTCATTTTCAATCATAATTTTTTTAATTAATCAAATTTAAATAACCAAACATTTAAAAATACACATAATATTTATTACCTCAATCTCAATGAATCTTAGATTATTCAAAGTCAAAATAAACCCGAAAAAATAAAAAAAAGAATACACATAATATTAAAATAAAAATAGATAAAATACAAATAACCTTAGAAACAAGGTAAGAAATTCATATGATCCCGTGATCAAAAGTTAAATTGAAAAACCCCAATGAAGAGGTATACATTTCAATGTCAAGGCAAATGCTTGTAAAGGATCCCCATGGAGCATGGCTTACGGGTTAAAATTTTAACTTGTGCGTTGTTTGATAAAGAGTTTTCATTGTTGTTTTTTTCAGGTATGTTGTGGATAAGTATGGTAATAAGGATAAATGATTCACATTAAATGTATTTATAGTTTGAGTGGGTTTAATAGTTAAGGATATGTGTTTCCTTCTAAAAAGTCACTAGTTCAAATCTAAAGAAATAGAGTATGCATACCTCGGTAAACTTTACTAATTAAATTACACCAATTTGATATATAACTTAGCCGTAACCTTAAAAATAAATTATTATTATTATTATATTATTTTTTCATTATTAATCAAGTTATATGAAAACATTCCAAAATAAATATATATTATTGTAAAAAATAAAAAACTAAAAATAATATAAATAAAGATCCAAAGTAAATACAAAAGAGTGATATAATAAAGATCCAAAAGTAAATACAATAGTGTGGTATTGTACACACCCATAGAGTCAAAATTCTCCAACGTACTTGGATAAAATTAGAAGAATTGCTATTTGAATGGGATAGTTACTTTATTTTAACTTACAAATAAGTAAAAATAATAACTCAATGTTTAAGATATATAATATATATATATATACACGTTAAGCCTTGTCCTTGCAATGTCCTTACTAATTATTATTGAATGCTCAACTGGTATCGCTAATTGTATTTTTTTATATGGAATTTTAAGTGATCAGTGTTTGAATGAAGGATGACATGCATGATGCATCGATGACGGATTTGTCTGTGGTTATTCCTAGGGTACTAGTCACCTTTTCCGAGTATTTTGCATTAACATACTATGACTTACAACTGCAGAGGCCCCGGTTAGATGTGAAATAATTTCTATACATATGATTTATATGTTAAACTTGAATTTCTGTGTCTTTCGAAGCTTTTGTTGGATCACTAACTCGCAAAAAATAATCCCCTTTTTTTTAAAGCTAAATTCGGGAAATTTAAAGAGGACATTCCACTTACCATTCAAACTATAGTGGGGAAGTTTAAACGAGGCATTGTACTCTATGCTTTTTAGGATAGAGTACACAACTCTTAAAAAAAAGTGGATTAATACCACTAAGTCTGCCTTTTCCCAAGTAAAGTTAGTAATTATCATGTGCCACATGCATATTAAAACAATTGACATAGTAAATTACTAAAAAGTAGAAAACATTCATACAAAAGATTTTGATAAAACTGTTAATTTATTATCAAATTTATAATTGTGTGTCTATACATTTAGGGTTTCAAATTTTTCTTGAGAGTCAGAAGAGAAGTCCACTAAATATTTATAGTGAGGATTAGTAAACCATTAATCGAGGTTTAAGTTTCTCATTGATATGATAACATCACCCCTCGCTTTGGTACTAACATTATTAGTAGTTTTGGTGTCATTTCTTGTGGGCCCTCTTTGGTTTGTGGTCGGTATGCCCATAATAATTGTCAGCCTTACTACTACTACAACATATCAATATGTTGGGCCCTCTTTGGTTCGTGAATGTTATGTTCATATTTATTGCAAGTATTACTACTACAACAACATATCATTATGTTGGTACTTTGGTCCTCATTAGTACTCGTGCTTATCCATTTTTTTCTTACATGGATACTTTTGGAAACATCAAGACTTTGAATTTTATGTTTGCCAACTTTGGAAAGAGTTACTGGACCTGAAGTTATTGCATTGTTTCTGATTGATCCCACCTTGATAACTCAAAGGGAAAATGGATTCCTTGATCCTTCGTGCACTCTCTTATTTCCATTAATTCAAGGAGTTGGATTAATGGTGGTTTCCCCATAATTCCATCCTCCCAAATCTTGGTTTGTTTTCAATTTCTAGGAACCTAGTTCAAGTGTTATGGGTGTTGTATCTTTGCATAATTTCCAAAAGGAAGACCCCCTCCCCTCCAATATTGATTGATCTAAGCTTATCTTCCACCCTTCCTTTTTTCCAAACACTAATCTCCATAATTTTTTCCCCTAATGCTAAATTCCTAAGCAATAGATCTTTAGTATTCCACCCTATGTTCTCCTTAGTATCCCTAACTATAATCCTATTGATTAGATGGAATTCTTAGTGTTAGTCTTCCCCTCCTTTCTAGAGGAAATTTTGGATATGTCTCCCAATTTGTTGTGTTATTCCAATTGAAGCTCGCATAGATGATCATTGAAAAATTCGTAAGGATGATAAGACTAATCTAATAACAACCACTCTTTTGGTTAGATTTACCCACTTGAAGCCCCATTGTTGCATTCTTATCTTGATTTTTTAGACGATGTGTTTCCACTCCATTTCTTTTGTATTTCTCAAAGTTAATCCCATGTATTCGAATGCTATCCAATTTAGAGGACAAGGGAACTCTAAGATTCTAGTTATGGATTTCAGTTGTTGGGGAGAGGTGTTCCACCCACACACATGACCTTTTTCTTTTTTAATATGACTTCCTAACACATTCATGAATTGATCCAACACTAGCTTACATATATCAACTATTATTGTTGATGATCTCCACATGATTAAGGCATCATCAACAAAATGCGAACAATTTATTTCTTTAGCTCCTTTGACTATTGAAATTCCCTATAAGTTTTCAACTATATGCTCTTGATCTAATCATATACTTAAGGAATCCACTATTATGATGTAGAGTGGTGACAATGAGCTACCTTGCCTTAGATCTTTTTCACTCTAAAAGAAAGAGGTGGTTTTGTAGTTCACCAATGAGGCTATTCAAGGACAACCAATGCAACCCTTTATCCAAATAATAAAGGGATTTGGAAAACCAAACATGTGTAAGACATCAAACATAAATGAATGATGTACCCTGTCAAATTCATTTGCAATTTCTATTTTGATGATCATCCCTTCTATTTCAAGGACTCTCTCCTCCCTTAATTTGTATGAAAGGCAAGGAATGCCAACAATACAAAGTGGACCTAGTGTAATATAGGAAAAACCTAACTAGAAGATGATAATCCTACATGTGGAACACTCAAACTCTAGGTGACACATGTCAAGCTCTAATGTGTGGATATTATAATGTTTATTCCAGTATGTATGTCGTTTAAGTTTAGTTCATTAATTTTCTAGTCAACTCTTATATTCTTTCCATTAAGATGAATTTAGTTGATACATTTCATGCTACAAATAGAAGGTACATCAAACCATTGTAATTCCTTATGTTTACCCATCGACTTACCATTAAATTGAAGTTAATGCATGAAACAAAAGTCTATCTAGACTTGGGGAACTTACTAAAAAAAAAAAATTATTAGGTAGACAGGGCTACCATTCAGTTCTGCGACTTTACATATCAAAACCTTGTAAAAAATTTAAGGACTTAAAAATGAAAAATATTAGGGAGGTCATTCAATTTTGGGCACACAAACATATTAAAAGAGGTTGCAAACTTATGAAAAACTAGCTAGTTCCTCACATGTGTAGAGGAACTGATCTCTAAAATAAGCCTTAAATTGCTAATGCTTCTTCAACATCATCCATCAAGCATCTTTCATGGCCATGTACCTCCACAAAGTGCTTAAATCCTTTTCCCAAATGGATCCCATTATTTCAACTTTTGAATAAACAAACCAATCCTTCCAAACTTTTTTTTTACCAATGCCATCTACCATAGTCCCTTTTGTTTTTCTTGTTGGAAGTTGAATAGCCTATGATTGTGTTGAGCACTCAACACAACCTAAAAAAGTCTACGTAAAATTTCACTTTTTGGGTACCACTTGATCTTTTGGCATTGTCTGATATGAAAATGTGTCCTTTGCTTATCATTTTTGTTTCTCATTAAGTATTTAAAAGCTTGCTTGGACATGTGAAAATATTAACTTAAAAGACTAATATCTAAATTAGTGAAATGACAGTCAAAGTTTTCCCGGATGCGCTTAAGGATTTCGACATTGGGAAGGATTAAGTGTGAAGGAAAACACTAGAGAGAACCAAAGTTGTCAAGTCCCAATCTTTGTTGGCGTTGGCAGATGTGAAATTTCTTTTGCGACAAGCATTACCAAGAATATCGTTGATGACCAATCAATTCGGCATCAACAAAAGTTTAAAAGAATAAGCAATGAACGAAAAATTAAATAATAATCGTCGACCTCCGAAATGATTTCAGTATCGAGAGTTTCAAAAGATGATAACCCACGAAGAAACTGTGCACTAGATTTTTTCCCAAGGCCATCAACCACTCTCCTAGCATCGAGAGTCGCAGTGTCAAGCTCAGTTTAGTACGTTCAACTTAAACAAAGCCCCGAGTCCGACCGTCACCCATAAGTTAAGTTCCCAGTCATTAGTGGCCTGTATCCCGAGTCGGCAGCGCCGCGTTGATATCGTACGATGAAGACAATCGACGTCAGAAGTTTTCTCAGGAGGATACTGACGGAAACATGCATAAGGATACCGCCAATTCCCGATCTTCCCACTAAGAAGGCGACACGATGGGACGTTTTAGCTCTGAGATACGCTAGATACAATGCATTTAAAGGTTAATTAATTCCATAATCTCACACTAATTGCTAATTCGTGTGTGAATCAAAGGACCGTTGGAACCTGCCAATATAATGCATTATTCCCCCGCACCTCCGCCGTCAACCCACATAGAATTTATTTGCAGAGTTTCGGCGGTAGATTTTTTTGAATTTCACCCATTACTCGTATTAACTGGTTGATACGAATGGTAGGATCTCTCCCGTTATATTCTCTAAGTCATTGAAAACAAGGTTATTTTGCGCACGAAAGAATCTAGATCATCCAGAGAAGCGAGAAGAGCAGTTTGGGGATAAATTCCAAGGTCGAGTGAGTATAAAAACAACATTTTAGAAAGTGTTATAGGTATGTAATGGTCTATGGATGTTTTATGCTTCATTTCATACATTTTATCCAATGTCACCTTGCACACCTGCCTCAATATTGTTTTCGGTTGCAGGAACGATGCCTACGAAGAAGCCCACCACCAGGAAATATCAAAGAGCACCAAAGCTATAGGAACCAAAGGTGAGAAAAGGTTTCTCCCCAATGGTGGTGAGACAATTGGAATTTGCTCCAAAACCGGTGCCCAACATCAAAACCGCCACCAAGAAAGCTTTCGTTCAACCCCCTGCCTTTGGATACATAGAGGCGAACATTGGGACCAAGACAATATTCCCGCATTGGGAAGAACTTTTCAAGAATATTAAGCGGGAAGAACTCCTCGAATATTCTCCGCACAACGATCTTGATATGAGAAGACTTGACGATGAATTCCTCCTGAATGTCCGAAATGCGTATCTACACATGGTGGCAAGCAGGACTCTGGTATTTCCTTCCATTGAACTCCTGAAATGGTTTATTGATCACACTAACACACAGATTTTTTTGATTAACGACGACAAGGGCGAGTGTGTCAGGGTTTTCCTTCCATTAGAAGTGCAAAATTATTACAAGCTCAGAGAGCCGGAAGAGCAGTTGAACATTGATTTTGTTATGAGCTTCTATGAGAAACACGATACCAGTAAGGCGATGGATTCCTAGTAGAGAGAAGATACAAATTTCACCAATCAGACCTTCGACTGGTGCTCGATGACCAACCTTAGAGAGCCTTACATGTATCTAATGGCCCTCCTCTATAGATTGCATGGGGAAAAAAACTGCTCCAGGTTTTTAGAGGCTTGGATGCCTCTAGTGTATACCATAGCCATTTCTGGAATAGGTTTTTAACTGGGGTGCAATCATCTCTAAACATTTGAGCACCTATATCCAGAAAGATTAGATGCCGAAAGAAGGAGAACCCCCATCCTTTTACATGGCATCTTATCTTCTGGACGTCGTATGTGCCAGAAATGATTTCACTGGAATGAACTTAAGATGGCATACCTCAGATCTCTCGGTCCATGTTTATTTTGGCATCTTGTGGGAGAAAAGGTACAACAAATCCTACCCTCTCATCTGCGACTAGTTATTGCACATATTCATCTGTTGATGTTCAAGGAAGAATTCCCAAGGTTGTCGGATGCAGCCAAAAAGATTATATCGAAGGTTGGCCACTAGTATCTGGATGAGAATGATACCTACATCAGGGTTTTCGGTGCCACCAAAGCACCTCATCTGCTACTTGTATATGTCCTTGATCAACTAATAGTAGGGTAAATCTATTACTAGAGCATCCTGCAAGGCTATAATTCTACTTTGCTAAAGGATAAGAAACGAGCCTTCATACTCTATGGGTTCCATATTGGTTTCTACATGGTAAAGGACACTGCGTAGTCCAAGGAAGAAGGGTTAAGCCAATTGGGGTTTTGATTCCAGACTGGTCGCTTTCACAAGCACGACCCTAAGGTCCTGGTCCTGAAGCATGCGCAACAAGTATCATCTTGCTGGCCATATGCCCACAATAGGTTTGAGGATGAAATATTCACTGAAAATGCTTAAGACTGGGAAGAGGTGATGGCTAGGATGGCTGACCCCAAGGAAACTAGATTCAAGGCTATGAGTTGGGACGAGCAAGAAACAATCCTGGAACAAATAGTTCAGGAGACCATCAAGACAAGAAAAGAAATGATCTCAGTCGGAGTGGTGGGATCTCCCCAGGGAACCACTGAAATGACAGGGATTTCCCAGGAAACCTCGGTACAGGACAAGAATTTCCCCGAGGTTCAGGACATGCGAGAGAGGGGGGCACTTATGTATCAACACGCCTTGCAGATGATGGGTCCGATGCGAGATATCCCGGACCCCGTCAGGTTGACAAGTTTTTTGACCAATAGCCTAGAAGAGAGCCCGACAAAGTTAAGAGGCCCTGGTTTCTTAAACCCAGGTAACGACAATGGGTCAAATAACCTTGATTCCATAAGGCCACTAGTCAGATCACCAGTAGGTGTGACGATTCAACCAGAGGTGGTTCGAGTATCAGTGGGAGCAGGTGTGCCTAATCCTTTGAGTGAATTTATAAATATATATAGCGATGATGAGAGTCCAGAGACATCTCTTGGGACCCCTGTGCAGATCCAAGAGGAAAAGGGACCTGAGAAGGATGCTTCTCTTGATCCTGAGGTCCAGACCCAGAAAATCCCACTAAAGGAAAAATAAGTTGAAAATGTTCCTGAAACAAAGAACCTCAAAGCTAGAGACCTGAGCCAACTATTCGAAGTGTAAGTCAAAATCGGATGAGCCAAAAGGAGGATCCCCACAAAAATAAGTCAATGATTTGATTGCCAACGAGAAAGTGAGTATCAGGTCTTTTCCCGACGTCTCTATTTCACTTGATACTTGGATCCCCGATAAGAAACATGAAGAGGCCGAGCCCTCGGAGTATAACGAGAAAGTTCAAGAACACAATATGGAACAAGTATACATCGTTGGAAATCTAGGAAACACACTTACATGGGTTGATCAACAGATTCCTGAACCAGTGGACGAGGTGGCCAATATCTATGTGATATCCTACGATCGAAAGAAAAGGTCCATTGTCGAAAGAACCACGAAGAAAAGGAGAATCGCGTTGGATTGCTCCGTCCTCGTCACCAGAGAGGAGGATTTGATAAACACATAAATGCTAGAACATCCGAGCTCATCGACGCGGGGATGGTGATTTCGAATGCCACCCTGGACAAAGCTAAACAGGATGAAAAAGAGTTGGATGTCGCCCTGAAGGAGATAGAACATTTGTGCCACTTGGCTGAATACTATAAGGGAACCACTCAGACTGTGGTTTATCTGAAAAACAAGTTCGAAACGACTTACAACAAGTTCACACATGAGCGACACCTGTTCACTGCAAAGATAGCTGAGCTCCAGAAAAACACTCTCATAGCACTTGCAACATGCAAGGATATGGAGCTATGACATGAAAGGGAACAACAAGCCATAGAAAGACTCGAATACATCAATGTAGTCCAGTAGGGCTAAGATAAAGAAGAACATGACATCCAGGTGTTGGTCAAAAGTAGTCTTGATCGTATGAAGCGATCAACTGAGTATTGGGCTAAGATGTCTCAGGAACCACACAGATAAATTCAAAAGCAATGGGCAGAATGTGAGAAACATTGGGGTTAAATCAACGAAGCAATGAAGGATATAGGAATCCCTAAGTTGGCAACCCCGACAACTTCATTGACTTATGCGACATAGTTGGATCACATGCCAAGCAGGATTCACTATGGGCCAAAGAGCTAGCCAAGGTGACCGATACATCACCAGGACAAGTACAAATATTTATGGAACATCTGATGAAGGCTCAAACCATACTACAATATTTAAACACCAATCTAGTGAAGTACCGAGGGCATGCGGTGGAGATCAGAGGATTCTACGCAGCTCTGAAGGAGAGCACAGGTTCCCATGGGCCCAAACCTGTGAAGAGTTGTTGATCATTTGGTCTAAGTATGAGAAAAGTCATCCTTTCAAAAAACTATCTTGAGTTGACTATTAAATAAACTGTTAGAAGATGACGCCACATGGCGTATTTTTCTTTGCTTAAACTGCACTTAGCCATTGTTTTCAATTGAACTTTAAATTATAAATAAAGACATCAACCAATTAGTTAGAGGTCAATGGTTGTGGCAAGAACTCTTTCTTTTTGGTTGTTAAGAATTATTTTGAAGTTGCTTTGAATTGAGAAGTCCTTATGGACCAAAGACAAGTTATTTTCATCAACTCCATGTGTGATTGGACGTGGAGAAGAACTATTTGCTATCTTGTTTCATGAATGATGTTGTAATGAGTAAGAGAAATTAATTATGTTGTCAAGTTATCTGGTGCAATGTTTTGTTGTTCTTTGCTTTAACGATGAAGATGAATCGTTGTGTTATTATGTGATGAATGATTATGGTAGATGAATTATTTTTCTTACCATTATCTTATTGCATATGTGTTTTCTTTCTGGTAATTAGTATCTCAGACAGTAATTGGATGCTCAAATGGTTAATGTATTAGTACTAGGCCTATGGTATAAAATTGTCGTCTACATGATTGAGCAACGGGTTATCCCAAGTTCAACCTCTTCCCCTTAGTTAAGCTTAATTCTATTTTGTTTCCAAGTTGGTTTGTACTGGAGTACATCTCATATCGGTCCCACCCAAGAGAAAATACAAAAAAGAGATAGTCCAAAATGAAGGAAGAGCCTTCACAAGAAAACGTAAAGCCCATCGATAATTTTTTCGTATCACAAGATCTAGAGAACCATTCCACTGTTAAATGTTGCAGAGTCTAATTGGGCCTCGGTAGCAGGTTTGGTTCCTACTATTGAATCAAGGGATTTAAGGCCCATCAACAGAATTGGTGCTAGAAGGAGGTCCTGTGAATGAATGGCTGGATATATATTCTACAGAGTATTTCAAACAACCTATAGATTCAAAACAACCCACATGCATGGCTAGTCATTCCCAAGACATCCCATACACGTTGAGTACTCCTGGAACGAGTAAATCACCCCAGCCAGAGGAAGAACCGTTTCACCCTGAAATACCTTACGCTCTTCCTCACGAGGAGGTAAATCAATTCAGAATAATCGCAAGAGCCTACGCCCCATAAATCGGTGCGTTGTCCTTAGCTCCCATACTCCCTCAAAGAAAACAACAAAGAAGACCAGTGGTTAGTACTCCCGACGAGGTTTTCATGCACTCGGTAGAAGACTTAATAGATTTTGCAATTACTGAAATCCAAGATCCTCTTCATTTGATACTTGAAATGCCAGTCGATGACGTCTCTGAACTAGACGATTTTGCAGAAGAGGAGGAGTTTAACTCAGAGTCTGAAGATATGGAAGGCAACAACGACCATAATGATGAAATGGGGAACCCATCTCTGAAAAATCAACCCTGGTTGGCTAGAGATGTCTTGGCCCTCCTGAGATTAGTTCATAACCTTCCTCAACATCTAGAGAAGTTGCTTCCTAAGTTTGATCCCGAAAACTTTGGATTACCTAAAGATCATATCAAGAAATTTATACTAGCGATCAAGCTTATGAATGTCCAACATGAAGATGCCGTATGAAAACTTTTCCCTTATATGTTTGAAAATTCAGCTTCCACGTGGTACTTCAATCTGCCGATAGGATCTATAACTAGCTGGATGAAGTTCCAGAAAGATTTTCTAGACAAATTTTCCGAAGAAACTACTACGGGAGCTCTGATGGCCGAGTTGTTTGCCGCCACCATGAGTTCGAAATAAAGGGTCAAAGACTTCAATCAAATATTCACGACCATCTTGAACAATTTCTAGCCCGAAGCTAAGCCAACTTAGGAATTTCAAATCAAAGTTTATGCTAACACTCTCCTAGCTTCCATTTCCATGTTCGTAAAAAGGGATCCTAAACTAACCCTAGCTGAGAACTTTGAAGAAGCCAAAACGATAGAATTCCAGACGAAGGGGTGTAAAGAAGGCCACGTTTCTTTAGTTAAGAAAGAGTCTCAACCTCCTCCTAGGAGAGGACTCCTTTTGACTAGAACAGCGAGGAAACAAGAAGAACAGACTCCCGACAAGGGTAATGGAGTCATAGAATATCTACAATGCATGGTTAACAAATTATCAAACGAGATCATAGATATGAAGAGAAACGCAGGGGAAGGAAACCAAGGCCAAAGGCCCTATAAGCCTTTCTTTAAAAGGAACCCACCGTTCAAGGTGATTGAGCCTCCCCCAACTAACTTAAATATCGATCTAGGGAATGTAATATTTAATTCTTTCTGTACGTATCACCAGGAAAACCACTCCGAAAGAGACTACCCTCAATGGGTGCATGACATGAATTTGATGGCCAATCAGTTTCTAGATGAAGTATCCCTGACAAAACAATCAAGAAGTTCAGTTATGAATATTTATGACCATGAAGAGGTTGATCCACCACAAGATACAACCATGTTGATATGGGATCCCGACTTGATCAAGCCTTCCGACGACCTCTTTGAGTCTCAAGAACCACCCGTCGAGGTCTCGGTGGTGTAGATGCCCAGTAAAGGTCCACCTATCTCAAAAGGCATCACTGCTACCCAAACTTCGAGAAATAATACAATCCCCAATCACCCGAAAGCACCTTTTGCTCCTAGTAAAAAACCTATAAGCATCCATACTCGAGAATCGCCCAAACTGGATTACGTTGTAGTTGAATATTTGAAGAATTTAAGGGCTAACATATCAGTCATGGACATATGCAGAATCCCTCAACAAAAGGATTTCCTGCTACAAGATTTGAACTCAGTAGAAGACCCTACGACTGTTAATGGTCAAGAAAGAAATCTAACTTCTACAGACCTAGTAAATAAACCAACCGTGAATACCTATTCAGAAGATAAGAAGGGGAAGCCTTTTGTCCCACCTTTCCACTTAACGTTCGAAGTTTTCAACAAGAACCTCCATAATTGTTTGGCAGATTTAGGATCATCTTCCAACGTTATGCCCTTGTCAATTTGTAGAAAATTAAATGCCATTCCTCTACAGAGTGTCAAACATGTGATACAGCTAGACAAGACCCAGGTCAAAGTCATGGGGGAACTCAGGGATGTAATGATCATAATAGAGACACATCCTAAATTTGTACAAGTGATTGACATCATCGTGGTAGACATCCCAAAAGCTTATGGGTTATTACTAAGTTGAGATTGGTCTGAGAAATTAAGTGGGTACTTTAGCACAGACTGGTCACACCTTTAGCTACCACTGAAGGGATACAAGAATATGATCAGAATCGAAAGGGAGAGATATCTGAAACATATGGTCACTAATCTAGAAACCCTGAATGAACCCTCATCAACAGATTTCCCCATGCTGGGCAATTATTCCCGTGATTCCCACTTCGAAAAATTTCCCCCTCTCTTATCCGATGTCCCCCTCTCTAAAAACTCTGAAATGGTCGTTCAAGAGAAATCACTGATACTGACAGAAGATACCCTCTTCTGCCAAGACCCCGTGTTAGAAATTACAGAACAAGGGATAGGAGATCTAGAAAGTAATAAGAAACAAGAAAAGGGCTATTGTCGTTCACAAATTTGGACCATATACTTTGATGGATCTAAATCACAGGAAGGATCGGGGGTAGGGTGCATCCTCATTGATCCAAAAGGTAAACGTCATTTCATGTCTTGTAGACTAGAATTCGAATGCACCAATAACACAACCGAGTATGAAGCTCTAGTACAAGGGTTAAAGAAATCCATAGACTTGAACGTCAAAGAATTGAAATTTTTTGGGGACTCAAAGATTATCCTTAGACAAGTAAGGAATACTATACACTGCAATTCCTCGCACCTGAAGAATTATCAACAAGAAGTGCATAGGTTAATGGAGCATTTTTAAGCTTTCAATATCACTGCAATCCCCAGAGCAAAGAACATCCTTGTTGATTCCCTGACCACAACTGATTCAAGGTTGTCACCTCTGGAGGACTATGAAGCCTCCTGGTTCATCGTGGAACTACTCTACAAACCATTGGTGCCTAACAATATCTCTAATTGGAAGGTCTTTGAAGGAGATGAACATATCATAAACTTCTTGACTAAGCAAGACAATTTCAAATATTTAGCCATTGATGATGAGGTATTCCAGGAGCAAGCGATAGAAACTGATCCTCGAACAGGCCAACCTATTGACAGATTGAAATCTCACACCATCCCAAAGGGGATAGCTAATCTAGAAATTTGTTTGACATGAAAGAACACTTTATGGGGCCTAAGAATGCAAATATCGGTAGCTCATGTCCCCTACACGAAACTATAAACCTCAAAACCTCGGAAAGTGAAAAGAATGTGAATCTCGACAAGACCATATCTAAAGAGGAAAGAAAGGCTTATCTCAAACTACTAAGACAATATCAAGATGTCTTCGCATGGTCCTACCAAGACCTAAAAACCTACGACACCCGGATCATTCAACAGACTATATCGTTGAAACCTGACGTGCAAGATTTCCAATATAAGATTTGAAAGTATCACCCATCCCTGGAACCTCTCATGTATCAGGAATTAAATAAACTTTTAGATGATAAGATCATTTTCTAGGTCAGGCATTCTGGATGGGTAGCAAATCTGGTCCCTATGAGGAAAAAGTCTGGAGAAATTCGCTTATGCGTAGATTTTAGAAACCTCAACAGAGCTTCAGAATAGGAAAATTACCCAGTACCACCAATAGAGAAACTCCTGCAGACCGTGTCTGGCTCAGAGATTTTCTCCCTACTAGACGGTTTCTCAGGTTACAACCAAGTCTTGGTTTCAAAGGAGGATCGTTTAAAAACTATCTTCTGAACCAAGTGGGGAACCTTCGCTTATAAACACATGCGTTTTTGGTTAATCAACGCAGGAGTGACCTTCCAAAGGGCCATGGATGTAGCATTTCAAGGACTAATCAACAATTGTGTGGTAGTGTATCTAGATGATGTAACTGTGTATTCAAAGAACAGAGAAGAACACATCCAACACTTAGCTCAGATTTTCAAAAGGTGTAGGAAATACGGTATATCCTTAAATCCAAAGGAAAATATTTTCGGCGTCGAGGAAGGTAAGATGTTAGGTCATATTATATCCCAAGAAATCATTCACATAGACCCATAAAGGATCAAAGCCATAACTCAACTCCCGTTTCCCCATAAAAAGAAAGCTATGCAGTCCTTTTTTGGGAAAATCAATTTTGTTAGGAAATTCACTCTCGATTTCGCGAAAATTATCAAACCCTTACAAAAGATGATTCACAAAGATGTTGAATTTAAGTGGGATGATGAACAAAAGGATGCTTTCAGCAATATTAAAACTTCTATATCATGGGCCCCTGTACTACGAAGTCCCGATTTCAATAGGGATTTCTTCCTCTATACTTTCACCTCCGACCAGTCGTTAGCTGCAGTATTGAATCAGAAGGATGATGAGAACAACGAAGCTCCGGTGTTGTTCATGAGCACTAATCTCCAGGGAGCCAAACTTAACTATCCTACTGTTGACAAACAAGCCTATGCGATATACAAGGCAGTGAAACACTTCAGGTCTTACATCCTCAAGAACCACACCAAAGTGATTGTGCCTCACCTACAGTCTGATCCTTGTTTACTCAACAAGAGATGAGGGAAAGAAGAGGGAATTGGATGGAAGTGGTCCAAGAATTTGATCTAGATATAAAACTTGCCAAACTTGTCAAAGGGCAAGGGTTGTGCAAACTCGCAGCTGAATCCTAGGACCAAGTAAATGAAGATTTTGGATGGGAGAATGAAATGGAATTATGGTGTGGTAAAGCTTCATACATTTCCCCAAGGCCCGAGTCTTGGTATAAGAGTTTGACTTACCTCCTACACCATGGAACCTGCCTAGAAAATCTCAACCCCATGGGAAGGAGAGCTCTTAGGTTAAAATCTGCACAATATCGCCTCATAAATTTGGTACTCTTCTGGATTAATTATGATGGGGTACTTTTAATATGTCTCGAATGCGAAGACGTAGACAAAGTTCTCAAGGAGATCCATGATAGCCCTGCCGGTGGAGATTTCGCAGGAAACACCACCGCTCATAAGATACTGAGGGCTGGCTATTATTGGCCCACCTTGTTCAAAGATGCTCACACCTACACTAGGAACTGTAAAACTTGTCAAATGAGCGCTGGGAGAGAGAAGAGAGCATCAATCCCACTCCAACCAATGTTTGTCTCTTGTCCTTTTGAGCAATGGGGGTTAGATATCATAGGAGAAATTACACCAAACTCTTCAAAACAACACAAGTACACTCTAACTACCATTGATTACTTCAAAAAATGGGCAGAGGCGATCCCTTTGACTCATGTAAACGAAAAAGTGGTGATCCAATTCATAGAGAAACAACTAATCACAAGGTTTGGTGTCCCTTCTATCCTATTTTTTGATAATGCAGCTTATTTCTCTTCCACCTGACTGGCGGACTTTTCTTTGGACAAAGGAATCATAATTAGGTACTCTGCAAATTATTATCCACAAGGAAATGGGGTGGCATAATCGACCAATAAGAACCTAGTAAGAATACTAAAGAAGACGGTTGCAAACAACCAAAGAAAATTGCATAATCTACTCCATAACGCTTTATGGGCCGACAGGGTCACACCCAAAGAAGCCATAGGAAATTCCTCGTACTTCATAGTTTACGGAAAGGAATCCATTCTCCCAAATGGGCTTTATCTTCCATCTCTTCAACTAGCTCAAGATTCCAACAGGGATCCCCCATCATTCATACAACAAAGAATTGATAGTCCTCTCATGCTAGAAGAAGAGAGAGAAAAGGCTAAGTTGAAATTCATAGCTCACTAGAAGATAGTGAAAAGGTGGTTTGATAAGCATAAGGCCAAAGAGAAGGATTTTGAAATAGGAGACTTAGTACTGAAATGGGATAGAGAAAATGAGATGAAAGGGAAACATTCTAAGTTTCAGAATTTGTGGCTTGGACCTTTCCAGGTGGCTGAGAAGATTGGGGTAGGCACTTATCGGTTATAGAATCTGAGGGGGGAACATGACGCCCTCCTAGTAAATGGCCAAGCCCTTAAACAATATTTCCAATAATAGAAGAATAAAAAAAAAAAAAAAAAGAGAAAGAAAAGGCATCTTGTTTTAGTGTTTTCATGATTTCGAAATACATTTCTTTTTTGGTTTTCTTTTGCTTTATGTATTTATGCACTTTTGAAAGTTATGTTTAGTAGGATAATGGTTGATCTTAAGTCATGCAACATCGTGAACTATGTCCCAAAATCATCACTCACATACAACACAAGAGGCATCAAAGAACTTGCAGTTGCTTTGAGGGGCCATCCATCTACCCCGTGCAAATGAACAACTTCGAAGAAATGTTAGAAGTGTTTGCCTAGTGGTTTGGTAAGACCTTAAGGGTAAGAAGGAAAGCCGGAAAGGACTTCATGAACCCGAACACAAAGCTAGCAAAGGTTCCACCTGACCATATCACTTTGCGAAATAAAAAGACGTCATCCTATCTCACTCGCCCAGGGCATCATGCCGAAATAAAATGGACATTATCAAAAGAGTGATCGGTAGGGGAGGGTATGCAGATATCTCTGCTGAGGCTATGGACGCTTGCTGGCAGCAAAGCAACACCAAAGTGGATGAGTAAAGGTAACTAAGGGCTTCATGCCAGTGAATTCTTTGCTAGACTTTTGTAAAAGGGAGGCGTAAGTTAGAGTTACAAGAAATGAAGGAGGAATAAAGGTCAAAACCCCACGGGCAAAACTAGAAGCATCAACCGAAAGATTTCAAATTACAGAGGTAAAATAGGCTCTGATTTAAAACCAGGAATTTTTCTCCACCAGCTTTCGTACCAGCTGAGAATGAAGGAAGAACAGAGATTCTGCGTTCGCCCAGTGAATCGCCATTTGTTGAGCACTCAACACACCCTAAAAAAGTCTACGTAAAATTTCACTTTTTGGGTACCACTTGATCTTTTGGCATTGTCTGATATGAAAATGTGTCCTTTGCTTATCATTTTTGTTTCTCATTAAGTATTTAAAAACTTGCTTGGACGTGTGAAAATAATTAACTTAAAAGACTAATATCTAAATTAGAGAAATGACAGTCAAAGTTTTCCCGGACGCACTTAAGGATTTCAGCATCAGGAAGCATTAAGAGTGAAGGAAAATGCTAGAGAGAATCAAAGTTGTCGAGTCCTGATCTTCGTTGGTGTTGACAGACGTGAAATTTATTTTGTGACAAGAACCACCAAGAATATCGTCGATTATCGATCAATTCGGCATCGGAAAATGGTTAAATGAATAAGCAGTGAACGAAAAATGAAATAATAATCACCGACCTCCGAAACAATTTTGGTATCAGGAGTTTCAAAAGACGATAAACCACGAAGAAAATGCACACTAGATTTATTCCCAAGGCCTTCGGACACTCTCCCGGCATCGACAGTCGTAGTGTCAAGCTCAATTTAGTACGTTCAACTTAAACAAATCCCTGTGTCCGACCGTCACCCATAAGTTAAGTTCATGTTCATTAGTGCCCTATATCCCGAGTCCGTGGCACCGCGTCGATACCATACGATGAAGACAATTGACGTAAGAAGTTTTCTTAGGAGGATACTGACGGAAACATGCATAAGGATACCACTGATTCTCAATCTGCTCACTAAGAAGAAGACACGATGGGATGTTTTAGCTCTGATATACGCTATATACGATGCATTTAAAGGTTAATTAATTCCAAAATCTTGCACTAATTTCTAATTCATGCGTGAATCAAAGGACCGTTGGAACCGACCAATACAATTCATTTCCCCCCCCCGTGCCTCGGCCATCAACCCATGTAGAATTTATTTGCAGAGTTTCGATGGTAGATTGTTTTGAATTTTACCCATTACTCATATTAACTAGTTGATACGACTGGTAGGATCTCTCCTGTTATATTCTCTAAGTCATTGAAAATAGGGTTATTCTGTGCACGAAGGAATCCGGATAATCCAAAGAAGCGAGACGAGCAGTCCAAGGATAACTTCCAAGGTTCAGTGAGTATAAAAACAATAGTTTAACAAGCGTTACAGGTATGTACCAATGTATGGATGTTTTATGCTTCATTTCATATGTTTTATCCAATGTCACCTTGCACACCTACCTGAAGATTGTTTTCGATTGTAGGAACGATGCCTCCAAAGAATCCCACCACCAGGAAATCTCCAAGAGCATCAAAGCTACAAGAACCAGAGGTGGGAGAAATTTCCTCCCTAGCGGTGGCAAGACAATTGGAATTCGCTCCAAAATCGGTGCCCATCATCAAAACCACCACCAAGAAAGCTTTCGTTCAACCCTCGGCCTTTGGAGACACATAGGCGAACATTGGGACCAAGGCAGTATTCCCGCATTGGGAAGAACTTTTCAAGAATATTAAGCAGGAAGAACTCCCCGAATATACTCCGCACAAAGATCTTGATACAAGAAGACTCGACGATGAAGTCCTCCTGAATGTCCAAAAGGTGTATCTACACATGGTGGCAAGCAGGACTCCAGTATTTCCCTGCATTGAACCCCTGAAATGGATTATTGATCACACTGACACAAAAATATGTTTGATTAACAACGACAACGACGGGTGTGTCAGGTTTTTCCTTCCATTAGAAGTGCATAAACATTACAAGCCCAGAGAGTTGGAAGAGTAGTTGAACACTGATTTTTTTATGAGCTTCTATGAGAAACACGATACCAATAAGGCGATGGCTTCCTGGTGGAGAGAAGATAAAAATTTCACCAATCGGACCTCCGGCTGGTACCCGTCGACCAACCTTATAAAGCCTTACATCTATCTAATGGCTCTCCTCTGCAGATTTCATGGGGAAAAAGACTCCTCCAGGTTTTCAGAAGCTTGGATGCCTCTAGCGTATACCATAGCCATTTCCAGAATAGTTTTTAACTGGGGTGCAATCATCTCCAAACAATTGAGCACCTGCATATGACAAGCTCATATTCTGAAAGAAGGAGAAACCCTGTCCTTTTACATGGAATCTTATCTTCTGGACGTTGTCTGCGCCAGAAATGATTTCGCTGGAATACCTCAGATCTCTCAGTCCATGTTTACTTCGACATCTTGTGGGAGAACAGGTACAATAAATCCTACCCTCTCATCTGCGACCATTTTATCACACATATTCATCTATTGTTATTCAAGAAAGAATGCCCGAGGTTGTCAGATGCAACCAAAAATATTATATCGAAGATTGGCCACTGATTTGTGGATGAGCGCGATACTTACATCAATGTTTTCAGTGCCACTACAGCACCTCATCTGCTACCTATACATGTCCCTAATTGACTAATAGTAGGGGAAATCTGTTATCAAAGCATCCATCAAGGCTACAATACTACTTTGGTAAAGGATAAGAAGCAAGCCTTCATACCTTATGGGTTCCATATTGGTTTCTACATGGTAAAGGACACCACGTAGGCCAAGCAAGAAGAGTTAAGCCAATTGTAGTTTTGATTCCAGACTGGCCTCTTTTGCAAGAACGACCCTAAGGACTTGGTCCTGAAGCACTGCAATAGGTATCATCTTGTTGGCCATATTCCCATGACAGGTTTGAGGATGAAATCTTCACCGAAAATGATCAAGACTGGGAAGAGGTGATGGGGAGGATGGATGACCCCAAGGCAACTAGATTCAAGGATATGAGTTGGGATGAGAAAGAAACAATCCTGGAACAAACAGTTCAGGAGACCATCAAGACAAGAGAAGAAATTATATCAGTCGGAGCAGTGGGATCTCCCCAGGGAACCACTGAAACGACAAGGATTTCCCAGGAAACCCCAGTACATGACAGGAATTTCCCCGAGGTTTAGGACATGCGAGAGAGGGGGGAACTTATGTATCAACACGCCTTGTAGATGATGGGTCCGATGCGAGATATCCTAGACCCTGTCAGGTTGACAAGGTTTTCAATCGATAGACCAGAAGAGAGCTCGATGGAGTTAAGTTGCCCTGGTTTCGTAAACCCAGGTAACAACAATGGGTCAAATAACCTTGATTCTACAAGGCCACTAGTCGGATCTCCGACAGGTGTGATGATTCAACCAGAGGTGGGTCGAGTATCAATGGGAGTAGGTGTACCTAATCCTTTGAGTGAATTTATAAATGTATATAGCGATGATGAGAGTCCAGAGACATCTCTTGGGACCCCTGTGTAGATCCAATAAGAAAAGGGACCTGAGAAGGTGGCTTCTCTTGATATTGAGGTCCAGACCAAGGAAATCCCATGAAAGGAAAAAGAAGCCAAAAATGTTCCCGACACAAAGAACCTCGAAGTGTCGGAGACCCAAGCTGACTATCCGAAGGGTAAGTCAGAACTGGATGAGCCAAAAGTAGGATCCCCACAAAAATAAGTCGGCGATTCGACTGCCGACGAGCAAGTGAGTATCAGGTCTTTTCCCAATGTCTTTATTTCTCTTGATACTTGGATCACCAATAAGCAACAGGCAGAGGTCGAGCCCTCAGGGTATAATGAGAAAATTCAGGAACACGATCTAGAATAAGTATACACCGCTGGAAATCTGGGAAACACACTTACATGGGGTGATCAACAGATTCCTGAACTGGTGGAGGAGGTGGACGATATCTATGAAATCTCCTACGATCGAAAGAAGAGGGCCATCATTCAAAGAACCAAGAAAAAAAGGAGAATCACTTTGTATCACTCTGTCCTCATCACCACATTGTAGGATTTGATAAACACAGAAAATGCTAGAACATCCGAGCTCATCGGAGTAGGGATGGCGATTTCGGATGCCACCTTGAACAGAGCTAAACAGGATGAAAAAGAGTTGTCCTCCACCCTGAAAGAGCTAGAACATTTGCGCCACTTAGCTGAATACTATAAGGGAACCACTCAGACCACGGTTTATCTAAGAAGCGAGTTCGAAACGACTTACAACAAGTTCACACACAAGCGACACATGTTCACTGTGAAGATAGCCGAGCTCTAGGAATACACTCTCATGGCACTCACAACATGCAAGGATATGGAGTGATGGCATGAAAGGGCGCAACAAGCCGTAGAAAGACTCGAATACATCAATGTAGTCCAGTAGGGCCAAGATAAAGAAGAACACAACATCTGGGTGTTGGGAAAAAGAAGTCTTGATCGTATGAAGCGATCAACCGAGTATTGGGCTAAGATGTCTCAGGAACCACATAAAGAAATTCAAATGCAATGGGTAGAATGCGAGAAACATTGGGGTAAAATAAATGAAGAAATGGAGGATATAGGACTACCTAAGTTCGGTGACCCCGACAAATTCATCGACTTATGTGATATAGTCAGATCACAGGCCAAGCAGGATTCACTATGGGCCAAAGAGCTAGCCAAGGTGACTGATACGTTAGCAAGATAAGTGAAAATATTTATGGAACATCCGATGAAGGCTCAAACCGTGCTACAACAGTTAAACACCAGTCTAGTGAAGTACTAAGTGCATGCAGTGGAGATCAGAGGATTCTACGAGGCTCCGATGGAGCAGCACAGGTTCCCATGGGCCCAAACCTGCGAAGAGCTGTTGATCAGTTGGTCTGAGCATGAGAAAAGTCATCCTTTCAAAGAACTATCTTGAGTTGACTGTTAAAGAAACTATTAGAAGATGACGCCACATGGTGTATTTTTCTTTGCTTAAACTACACTTAGTCATAATTTTTCAGTTGAACTTTAAATTATAAATAAAGACGTTGACCAATTAGTTAGAGGTTGATGGTTGTGGCAAGAACTCTTTCTTTCTGGTTGTTAATAATTATTTTGAAGATGATTTGAATTGAGAAGTCCTTCTAGACCAAAGACAAGTTATTTTCATCAACTGCATGTGTGATTGGATGTGGAGAAGAACTATTTCCTATCACATTTCATGAATGATGTTGTAATGAGGAAGAACAATTAATTATGTTGTCAAGTTATCTGGTGCAATGTTTTGTTGTTCTTTGCTTTAATGATGAAGATGAATTGTTGTGTTATTATGTGATGAATGATTATGGTAGATGAATTATTTTTCTTACCATTATCTTATTGCATATGTGTTTTCTTTCTGGTAATTAGTATCTCAGACAGTAATTGGATGCTCACATGGTTAATGTATTAGTACTAGGCATGTGATATAAAATTGTCATCTGCATGCTTGAGCAGCGGGTTATCCCAATTTCAACCTCTTCCCCTTAGTTAAGATTAATTCTATTTTGTTTTCAAGTTGGTTTATACCGGCTTACATCTCATATCGGTCCCACCCAAGAGAAAATATGAAAAAGAGATAGTCCTAACTGAAGGAAGAGCCTTCACAAGAAAACGTAAAGCCCATCGATAATTTTGCCAGAGCACAAGATTTGGAGAACCATTCCACTATTAAACGTTGCAGAGTCTAATTGGTCCTCGATGGCGGGTTTGGTTCCTACTGTTGAATCAAGGTATTTAAGGCCCATCAACATATTTTTACAATGACTTTCTTGTTTCCATATCTCCTCACAACAAGAACAAACAAACAAACCAAATTCCCTCAATAATATCTGATCAAGGGTTACATACAATACTTACTTGCTCAATTGTGGTGCATATATCTATGTATAAACATAAATCAAATTTTGCAGTCACAATATGATTAGTGAAGGAAGCTTAAATATAGAGTAAGATTCTTGAAAGGATGATGGATGGGTGGGAGTATACAAGGGTTTGTAAGTATTGAATTTTGGTTACACACTAAGGATAAAGATGAGATAGAGGGAACCAAAGAGATTTTCATAGCAGTTTTATGCATGTAGCTTGCAATCGACATACGTATAGATTGTGTTAGTGAATATAGTAACACATGTATGTGACTATTGCCATGTTGATTTTCTTATTCCTTCAAATCACACAAATATTATTCATGGGAGAGTGAGAGGATTTCTTAATGAGTGTTGAGGTCAACTTAATGAGGTATTCATGGGAGAGAGAGGATTTCTTAATGAATCATATTTCTGAATCAAGAGATTGTTGTAGCCTTCTAAAAATGTTTGTTAACTATTTCTCTCATTTGATAGAGTGTAGGTACAACCAAACATGTATTTTTAGATATGTCCTCCTCGAGCGAGGGAAGCTCAAGAGGACTAGAGGAAAGTGAGACATCTAGTAGGCCTAAAAGAGGGAGATCAACTAGATGTCAAAATATTAGAATAAAATTCCATAAACGAATGGATTTTTTTCTCGCGGAAGGGGGGTCATGTTCTTATGATGATGAGACCACAGTCGACATCAAGGTTCCCTTGAGTTACAAACATCTAGTGAAACAATGGGTACCCAAGGATATTCATCGTCTAAACACACATTTTTGTGTGAACAAGAGGATATTTCAGATTGCACCATTGTCATTACACGGTTTGGAGTTGTTTTGCATGGATGGTATAAAGGTGGGTTACGACAGATGTACTAAATTGATGGAGTATGTCAGACCCTGTTACAATTACAGAGATTGGATGCGGTTGGTCCAATATACACACAATATGTGCATATAAAGAGTGCCTGCAAATTATTTACAACTAAAAGACAATAATCAAAATAAAGGATTGAGTATGTACATTGACGGAAGGCCAAAAACATCAAGGAATATTGCAGGGTTTATAAATAGTACACAACCTAGGTCTACAAATAAACAACCCAATTGCATATTTGAGGGGCGTGAAGGAAACCGTGTTTTCATGTCTGCCATAAAATTAATAGTTGCAAGGGAAGAGTTGTTGATCAATTACAATTTGAATAGAATAGATACAAACATTGTTACTATGGGAGTGGTAAATATAACATTTCACCAAACCTGGAATTAATGAATCTAATAACTTATGTTTTTGTTAATTAATGTTTTTTGTTAATGTTTTGTTTTGATATAATAAATATAAGGAATATGTTTCATTAAATGACACCATCCTCTAGGCAATAGGTATACCTCATTTTTAATTATGCTTTTTCAAGAGTCTCTTGGTTTCATTTTGATATTAATGGTTTCAATATTTTTATTGTAGGTTGCTAATTGGGGAAAGTCCCCGATAGATGAGATGATGCCATCATCGGGGTAGTAGGTATACCCCATTGTAAATTGTACAAATTAAATATAAGCAATGTGTTTTTTAATTATGTTTTTTTGAGAGTCTATTGGTTTCATTTCGATATTAATGTTTTCAATATTTTTGTTGCAGGTTGCACCTTACAGGGGAAAGTCCCCGATAGATTAGAGGACATCATCCTTGGTCCATCCAATATAACCCATAGTAATTGTACAAATTAAATATGTTGTATTATTACGTTTTTTTATGAGTCTATTGATTTCATTTCGATATTAATGTTTTCAATATTTTTGTTGTAGGATGTGCTTGATCGGGGAAAGTCCCTGATAGATCAGAGGACACCATCCTCATCCCAACGAGTATAACGCATAGTAATTGTACAATTAAATATGTTTTATTGTTACATTTTTATGATGAGTCTGTTGGTTTCATTTCGATATTAATATTTTCTATATTTCTGTCACAGGCTACGTATCCATTAGCAAATAAATCCATAGAAATGGATGTGGATGAGATAATGTGTGATGATGACATCGTATCATCGCTTAACCCCTTTCAGATGTTAAAGAATTCCGTAAAATAAATAAATGCAGAAATCCTTCATTTGGTATTCATTCACCCGCAAATGGAGGAGATTAGAGAAAAGATTGATCGTTTGATGATGAGAGCTCAGTTGTTGAATTTAAGGTGTGGGATAATTAATTAGAAGATAAATTGATTTATGGTTTTATATTTTCTACTCGTATATGTCATGAAATAAAATATGGTTTGTTTTTATAAGTGTATTTGCATCCACATCATCCTGGTGAGGGACCTGCTGCTACTATTGAGGCTACTGATGAGTCTTCACATCACGAGCATCTAACCCCACGTGCATTTGAAAATGTGCCATTTTTTTCTACTGAACAATCGGAAACACATAGTAGGACACCCTAGAGGGAATATGTGGGTGCACCCTCTACTGCTCGACGCATGACAGATCATGCAGAACAAGATCAGGGGGTCGATGCAACAGAGAGTAGTATTGATATTGCTCAAGAAACATTTCTTGGATCTTACCATGTTAATAGCATGGGAACAATACATACCACATTTTTGGTGGACAAAAATATCGTTCCCATAAATATAGAGAAGATCCCAAGTATTTAAAAAATTCTTTAACTATTATATATAATTTGATTGAAATTTACTCATAGATCATTCTTTTTAAACTAATGATGACATGATCATTTTGTAGGAAATTGTGTTTTTTTAAACATCTAAATGATTGGTCACTGGAGATATTTGGGCCCACCATTCGCATAGGGTGGGATAAAAAAATAAAAAATTTAAAAGATGAGCTCATTAATCGCTTGATTGGGTTGTTCGGTGTTGAGACCTTCAACCGAGAGGAGGTCCTCAAGAAAGTCGACCAACATATGAAGATTGTGAGGGACCAATATAGGGTTCATCTAGAAACAAACCCTAGGTATGAGTTCCCTCCAAGGATTCCAGTAAGGGAGTGGAAAGCCCTATTGGATGATGGAAGGGAGAGGGATTTAATAAAACATGCAAAGCTACCACCAGGCACAGGAAGGTATGCAATACTTTGAACAATGTAATTATATGTTTATTACTCTTTATTTTTACACAAAATTTGCAACATCTAACGTATTTCAATTTTTTCATAGGCTACCAGACACATCAAAGGAAACAAAGGCCTTACTAGAAAATCATGGCCAACACAAGCTTGGGCCTGGTGGTTATTCGAATCTCATGGCACAAATTGTAAGTATCAATAAATCAAATATTGTATCCAAATAAAAAATTGCATATAAATTATTTTTTATTTCACCATAAAAGATAAATTGATGATCTTATACAAAATTGCAGGCCGATCGGTTCAACAAAGTGCCAATGAAGGATGACTTGAGGCTTGGCTTCCAACATGGATTTACAACTGTTGTTGAATGCCGAAAAATCTTGGGCATTGGGCCAACACAGTCTTCCAGTGATCCACCCTGCGCGCAGGTAAATAAAATAAACAAAGTTTATTTAAGATTGATTACTTGTGCAATCTATTCATTATTAATTTTGGCCATAAAATATTGAGCCTCTTTGTTTTAAGCAAGAAATCCACAATACACATAATACTCAGGATGGAGAACGACTGGCCAATGAAGGTCATGTTGTGCATCCCGGTAATGGATGTATTCATGTGATACAAAAACATTAGTATGAATTACAGTTGAAAATATTTAATTGCAAATAGTGTATTAATTTTAATCTTTGATGTTTCAACTCCAGATAATGGAGAGGGTCATCCTGTACAAGATGAGTGTAACAACCATAATTTCATTTTGGCTACCATAAATTTCAACAGAGCGGAATTTTAACAGAACTAAAAATTTGCTTATTCGAGCATATTCATTCCCAGAATTTTATAAATAAAATAAAACATTTTTACATAACACACTATGCATAACAATTTAAATCTTCATGATACTTTGCATACAAGTTAAAATTGAGTATATACTTCATAATTTTGAAAATAAAATACCTGTCACTGATGCTAAGCTTGA
>JASDQU010819160.1:20468-30869 GCA_032191745.1 Picea mariana | reverse complement strand
GACAAAAGGCATGGCTAAGAACTCATAGTGACCCTCATGTGTTCAAAATGATGTCTTGGGAATGTATTCCACTTTCATATGTACCTAGTTGTATCCATAATGAATATCGAGTTTGGTAAAGTAATGAGCACCACTCAATTAATCTAAAAGGTCATCAATGAAAGGAATGGAAAAAATGTATTTGATTTTGATTTTGTTGAGGGCGTGAAAATTAATACACATGTGCCGAGTTTCTTATTTCTTGAATATCATGACTATAGGAGAATAATAGGGGTTGGTACTCGGATGGATATTACCCACTTCTAGAAATTCTTGAAAATTTTTCTCCATTTCATTTTTTTAGGAAAAGGGGTGGCGATAAGGGAGAAAATTGAGAGGAAGACTACCCAGGATTAGGGAAATGGAATGATCATGGGTGCCATAAGAAGGGGGAAGTCAATGGGGAGTGCTAAAAATAGAATGGTGTTGGGAGATTATAGATTGGAGTTTGGGATGCACAGAGGGTATCTCAATTACGTGAATGGAATGGAGTTTGGAAATAATTTCAGACTGGCCTTTTTTTAGTATCTTTTGCATTCAATAAGAAATGATGATCTCAGGGGAGCCCATCATGATGTTGATTGTGGTGTGCGTAGCCATTAAACACCAAGAAAAATGGCACAACCATCCATGTCAATAGAAATCATATGATATTTTGTATGGTTATTTGTAGGTGCACATTTTCACAACGCCCCCCACATTTCATGGAACCACCATTGACAATCACGATTTGAAAATTGTTGGTGTCAACAGGGGAAAAATCAACATATTATTGAGAAGCATCCTCAAAAATGGCCATAAAAATATTATGTTCTTTACACTTGTCCCTTGAAAAGTATTTATCATCACAATTATATCAAAGACCCTTAAGTTGGCATTCTGCCATTTCTACCCAAGTTAATTTATGAATCTTGACAGGAGTGGCACGAGGGAAAATATTGGTAGTCTTAGGGAGAGGAATAAAGGAGGGTTATATGTTCTAAGAAGAAATGACATGGTGTTCTTACTTGGATCATTTATTATCTTCCAAACAAATTTGGGGGTGATCCATTAGGACCTAGGATTGGATTGCACCCGTTAGGCTACTGATAAATAATTCCCTCAAGAAGGCATCTGACATGGAATCTATTATGAAATCCAAGTGATCAAAGGTGGTGATAAATTATTCCTCTATTCCATACTACTTCAACATGGTAAAACAACACAAATGGTGTGTGTTGGTGTCAAAACATTCATGAATATAGACCACAAACTATGTCCAAGCAACATACCCTTGGCGTGAACTTTTATGCCATTACCACCATTTCCATCTTTTAGGATCCAGATAGAGGATGTCTTAATGAATTCTAGGCAAATCATTAGTGATTCCATGCATGGAGAAATAATGCTCCATTTGAGTGACCTATCCCATGGGATCTGAGCCATCAAATTTGTTGACCTCGACTGTGGGAAGACGCAAATCACGATGAGGGTGATTAGAATGAAAGGATTGGAAATGGGAAGAGTCGATGTCTTCATTGTAGGAAGATTGGTTAGAGTAGTTATGGCCCTAGAATTGACTCATGAAGTGATTCATGTTGGCAAAGAGGGAGTATATGGACTATTACACACCTCACAAACTGTATTTGAGAGAAGTAATATCATAGTTGAGGGTAGAAATATTGAATGATATCCACCCAAAAACAAGGGTTACAAGTGAGTGGTACCATAGTGGGTAGGGTGAAGAGAGGAATCCAATGGGATAGGTGGAAAATAATGGTTTTGGGAAGGGTGGATGGGTCTACTTGCTACTGTGCTACGACCTCTTGCTTGGTGAACTCCCATATTACTACGTCATTCAATGACCCTTCTAGGCATTGTTCTATTGCATTAACAACCTATTCTAGCTCTTCTCCTCGGATCTCGACCTCTGTGAACAACTGATAGGCCTTATATTGCATAGGTTGGATGCATTGAGTTACTTCCATAACTTTTCTTTGAATCATATGGATATTTTGTTGGATAGTGCGCTACTCTTGAGATCTCTTCATTCTATCTACAACTGATAGGGTCTTCAGTTGCACCTGTAGTGTGTCTGCGTGCTTCTTCGCTTCCTTGATTGACGACTCCAATGCCTACAATTTTGAATTTTCGGTGAGGTTCTCATATGTTTGGGCACTGTGGTTAATCATCTACTTGCATTCCCCAGCAAGAGCCTTTAGTCTCTCAATTGCGCTCTTGGCGGTTGCTTCCCTTTGATCTCTTACGTCCTGCGGGGTCTCAGGCACAGTGCGTAGCTCTAAATATGCTATGCGTTGTTGAAGATATTGGATCACTTCTTCAAGTTGCACTATTTGTTGTGGAATTCTCTCTTCAACCTTTACTTCTATGACTATCACAGAGCGAAGTGCTCTATTGACCATTTCTTTTACTTTGAGTTGCTCCATGAGAAACTGTTCCTTTTCTTTCTACAGTTGGGATTTTTCTTTGTCGAACTTTTCTTGGAGACAAGCTTCTCTAATTCTACAGTACTGCATTGCTCTAAAAGGACTCCTTGTACTTGTGTCAAATCCTGGGTGGCTTGCGCTATTTCTTCTTGCGCTTGTCGAAGGTAAGCTTCGACTGTATCAACTATTTAGTGGAGTTGAGCTAGCTCATCTCCCAGTTCTAGTGTTCCTAATGACAGAGGCACAGTGGAGACTACATGGCTAGACTCTAGTTCTTGTTGTACTCCTTGGAGCTCAATATTGATTCTATTGTACATCGCTTCCTACTTAGCCTCTTATTTCTCTACTATCTCTAGCGAAGAATCATTCAGGGCTGCTATAATGAAATCAAAGTCATCTAAGGTGAGGATAGTCTGCATTTTGGTCATAGAAGCTTTCGACTTCTTCCAGGAATAAGGATTTGGGGGGGAAACCTTCCTTTTCTTCGATGGGTCATCCTCATCTCTAGGCGGTGTGACCTCACCTTTCTTCTATTCAACTTCTGTGCCATCTATATCTCCTCCATCACCTCCTTGCTCTGGAGAAATAGAAGCAATCTTCATGGATGCACTGTCTAAATCTTGGACCTCTTCAGTTTTATTTATCTTGGTAGGTATGGATGTATTTGGCATAGTTTCTGGACTATCTATATCAAATACCTTTGCAGGCTCTACTAGAATGAGGAGGTCTACTGACTAGTCCTTGGTGATCTCCTCCAAGTCCTCCTCTGTTAGCTTGTAGTAGGACTGAATTTGTTGCTTGTGCTCGTCAGTGTGCACTGTGATATAAATGAAATGGTGGTCCACGTTGAATTTCATCAAAGGCCAGAACCTATGTAAAGTATTTGTAATTATGCAAGGCACGGACTGTATGGATACCTTCAACTGGTTGTAGTATGAGTGGAACACGACATTTGACTTCCATTTCTTATTCATGTCACTAGAGTACCACAATGTAGTGAAATTTGTGGCCAAAGGTTCAAAGGTCTCGATGTCTGAGAAGGTCGCACCTTACGGCATCTCTCAGGCAATGAAAGCGAGCAGGATCAATAGCCAGCTGAAGTGAAATTTGTACCCTTGATCCTAGGCTTCTCTGCAGTCAAGTTCTAATTGGTTCACCAGGTACTTCACCCAATTCATTTGTAGGCCCTCCGCGCACTTCCCTGTGAGGTCAACTACAAAACTAGTCACTTGGGTGGGTCGGTTCTTTCATACTAACTTTCCTGCAATCAATTGACAGGCGAGGTGCACTGCGCCACTCTGGATAGAATCTACGTTGTAGCCTCGCATGCCCTTCTCAACATCATCGTAGGTGTCCTTGATCCGTTGATCTAGAGTGCGATCCATGGTTTTTCTGGGATAGAAATCCTGTGGGTCAGGGCCTTGCATACTAAGCCTGGTGATCCGATTGATCAACGTAGGATCCACTATGATACAACAATTTAAGCACAAGTATCCACCATGGTAACAGGACAGTAGCAGCTTGACACATGCATTCATCTCCTGGTGTCATCTGAAGTGTGGAATGTTCATAACGTTGAGCAGGGTGGACTGCGCGAAGTTATGGGTCCATGACTGAGGGGTGATCTTCAAATTCTTTCCCTTTGTTCTAGTCATGTACTTATGCAGGGAAAGCATGTTGTAAACTTTCCAGTCTCCGAGGTTGAAGTCGCTAAACTTCAACTCTATGATCTTTTCTTGGTCTATGTGAACTGCACATATCCCCTTCGGGAGGTATGTAGTGACCAAGGCGTACTCAAAATCTCTGGTCATACTGCCTCAATTTATTGCTCCACTCAGAGATGGTAGATAGGTGGGTAATATGCTCATAATCAACTTAGCATTCACGAGATCATCCCTATTCTTATTTCTCTTCTCATTTGATGGTCGGGATGTTTCGGCTCAAGTGGTTGAAGAAGAGGCTGGAAACCCTCTCATGGATGATGCTTGTACACATGGATAATCCTCTCTCCGACATGACTCTTTCAATCATCAAGTCAAGGAGTACTTTTGTCACTGATTCTTTGACTACGTTGAGTTCCTCGGACATATGTTCTCGGGATTAATTAGATAGAGTTCAAATTAATTTAGACACTGCACTAGAATAAATGGCAAGAGCACAATGATCACTGTATACAATTCACTTAGTCTGCGGGCTCAAACTCTTGGTTAGCAAAAGTGTTCTCGGTGCATGGCGCGATGGGATAAATAGGTAACTCGACAATGAGTCTCTTGCAACGGGTATGAATCCTTCATTAACTCTATTTGATCCATTATGGCATGGTCCAATGGTCTGGTGTCAAGCCTTAAATGCCTTTCCACCCATTCGGGGTGGCAGTCGAACGGTTATAATGTCCCCAATGGCTATATTGTTTCGCCATATGTCGTTATTCTAATATCCCGACGAAGCTCCAATTTTGAAAATTTCCCTCCTGTGAAGTTCCCTCTGGAACTTTCTATAACTTTTCAATCTTAACCCTCTTCTTACTTAGCTTTCTAGCCTTATTTCCAGCGAGCTTCGTCTCGGTATGTCTTTTTCCATTCTGATTCTTATCTTCGTTTGACATAGTCACTGCGCGTTGTTGAGATTCTTTCCTAGGACTTAGGGGTAATACCTCTCTTTTATCTGGGATAGGTACTTCAGCCTCTTGTGGGTCTTCTAATGTTCTTGCAGCTTCTACATCTAGGTCTCTAGTGTTAAATAGCTTTGACCTGTTCTCTTGTTCTTCAATCAAGTGTGTGATCCTTCTGGTCATGAAATCTTTTAACTCCTTTTTCTTCTGCTCTAAGACTTCTTCTTCCTCCTTTCGTCTGACTCAATCTCTATCAATCCAAGGTTTTCCTATTAACATGGTAAATGGGGTGATGTCCTCAATAAATTTAATAATCTCAAAATATTCTTCTGTCGAAGTTACATTGGCATTCGTAGGTATCTGAGTGAGCCTTCCACATAGGTTTACCAGTTTTCCTATGAATAATCCTATTCCTCCTAATGAAGGAATCATAGAAGGCCTCCCTATAGCCTCCCAAGTTCTCTCTGTCATGATATTCACCGATGTCTCTTCATCCAGAACACAGTCAATGTCAAAGTCTCCTATTCTTGCTTCGATTCATTCTTTTTCTTTGAAGATCTCAAATAATATGATATGTCGGTGGTTGTTCAGGGTTTCTTTCATCTGTAACAATACTTTCTCTGATTATTTATGAGATTCTGCTATTTATGGATCTTCCTTAGAGTTTTCCTGGTTCAGATTCATTCTTTCAAGCTTAGCAATCATTCTAGGGCAATCCAACACTTCATGGTCCATAGCTTTGCAACAAAGACAACTAGGTCCTCTTCCAGGGAATTCCTTAGCAATATGTCCTGGTCTTCTACAGCTATAACAGAGGTTTAATCCTCTCTTTATTTTAAACGATCCCCATCTTCTCATGTACTGTGCGCTAGGATCATAGGAGCTAACCTGTAACAAATTCTTTCTAGGATCCTGCATCCATTTGTTAGTCCAAACATTCTTTCTATGCATAGGTATAACATATCTTTCACTATTCTTATCAGATATACTCATATCAAGCCCTCTTTCATCTATTATTTCCCTAGTTTTCAAGCTAGGACATAACCTATCAAACATACCTAGATCCATACTTTAGAAACAAAAAAAATTCACTTATCTTACTTTTACAGAGAACAAAGTTTTCAAATCTAAAAATTTTCACTATTCTTACCTTTATCAGAGCACAGAGCTTGTATATCTTACCTCTTTTAACCAGAAATTAATACTTTTACCTTTCTTAGAGCACAAAGCTTTCATATCTTTCTTCTTTCCTTAAGATCTAACCTCTTTTATTCAGATCAAGCTTCTTTCTTTTACCACAAAGTTTTATAAATCAAGTAGAATACTGCGCACTAGAGCAATGGATCTATGCAAAGAGATTTCACAACTTCAGGATGAATCTTTTCACAAAGCTCCTTCTTTCTCAGTTCCCAGCAATGAAAGTTTCAGTCCCGACAACAGAACCATTTGTTGGCACAGGGGAAAATCTAGGGTTCAATGCTACAACAGTGCACCAAAAAAACCCTAACTACCAGTCCTTTCGGCAACACTTGTGAAGCAGATGAAGTCTCACCCGAGGTAGAGGCTGGGGTGGTTGCAAGACTCAGGTGTATGCAACCTTAGCTGGGACATAGATATGTGATTATGATACTTTATAGAGCACTTAGCACCATCAGTTCCTCAATATGAAATCAATATCTACTTTGTTGATGAAATGGAGCTTCGCATCATTCACACTGATCTAATGTATTTAAGCACTTACAACAAACAGATGGATCAGATCTAGCAGAAGCAAGCACTAAGAACATTCATAGAAGTCAGATCTAACATTCATAACACAAAGAATAAGTAGATCTATCTATCTATATCAAAGCACTTAGCAAGAGAAGTTATAAACACATCAAGACAAGCACAAAGTGGAACAACATAGTGTTTACGTGGTTCACCCCCACCCTGGGGATATGTCCACCAACTCTTATTATTTATTGTCTTCAGTTAATTGGTTACAAGAACATAGCCTCAAAACCCTACTTATCCTAGGACAGGAGATCTTCACACCTCGGTAGATCCTCCTTCCTTGTGTTACATCAAAAATCACTCACAGCCTATTACAATACCTTTCACCTAGCTCTGCAAGTCTCTCACAGTATGCATAGAGCATCTACACACCACACTTGCACATAGCACTTAGCTATCTTGCATACACCACATAGATGCACCACCACTTCTATCTAGCCTAAGAATCTATTTATATATTACAAAATAGGCCTAAACATGGGTAAACCCATGGGTCGACATCCCATTCCTGTTACATATTACCAAAAACCCAAAAAGGACCCAAAGAGGGGCTGAGATATCGTGATATCCACTTCGTCTTGCGCTCCTCCTTTGACAGGCTTTCGAAGTCCCAAAATAGGTCAACATGACCAAGAATCTCCCAAAATTTGGTCAAGGGACAACAATCATGCACATGGACAAAATGAGCACATGTGACCTGAGAACTTAACCCTAGTCTCGATGTAACCGCAATTATATAGAATTTAGTTGTTTTTATTTTGTATAAAGAGAGGTTTTGTGCGCCCATAAGGGAGTTACGAGAATTATGAGTAAGTAGGAATTTGTGAACAATAGTTGTTGCTTTGATTTTAGCTGTAACCATTTTCTTGATTTTGAATGAAGATAACAGAGGAAAATTGATCCAATGTATGGTGTGCATGGTGTTTGCATTTTCCCCGTTGTTGTCTTAATATTTTCAAGAATGAATGAATATTTCTACGAGTGTATGTAGCTTTGGAATTCTTTCATAAGAATTTAAATCTCTTTTCTTCATGAGCCAGTGCAAGGTGTGCACATAGTCTACAAGGAGTGCATTGACAGGGTCTATTTCGACTCGTAAAGCTCAGAAGAAATAGCATAAGAACTTCTTTGCAGGAAGTGTAAAGAGACTGCCACAAGGAGTGCATAGTCATCGCAAGAACTCGAATCTTATGTAAAGATCTATTGCAAAGAGTGCATAGACTTGGAATTCTACGAAGAGTCGAAGAGACTCCATAAAGAATTCAAAGGACGAGAGAGGAAGAATGCTAGGAAGGCGAGAAAGGATTCTTTTCAAGAATATTCAGATCTGAGTTTGATGAATTTCCCAAAAAAGAAAGAAGTGCTTGGGAGATCAGAATCTATGGAGAGATCAAGCTCAAGAGGAACAACACTTTCCAAGAAGCATGAATGAGAGTCAAGAAATGGACTCGTAGAAAGGATAAAGGTTAGAGCCTTTAAATCCTTTCAATAATATTCTAAGTCTGAAGAAAGCTTTAGCTCAGAGGGAACATCTGGGCCATCTGATCAGCGTCCAAACAATGAGGATCAAGCACAAAGAAGAGAATATCTCAATCATTCAATAATAACACAAATAAAGGGTCTCGACTGTTCGATATGAGCACCTAAATATCATAGTCGTCCGATCAAGGCAAAGTTCACTAACTTTAAGTCTTTGAAAGTGTACAGGAGAATCAGACTTACAAAACTTCGAAATCATCAGAGTCGTCCATTGTCAAGGAGGACACATGGTGAGAGATCAACATTTCACTGACTTGCAAAGTGGAAAGGTCAAAGAGTAGAGTTGTGAGGATTCACAAAACATGAAATCGCGAAAAGATCACAGTCGTTGATCATTCTGAAGTCATCGGGACAATCTGTTGTCAAGGAGGACATGTGGTGAGAGCTCATCATTTCCCTGACTCATGACTCGAAGGAGTCAAAGGTTGATTCATGAGAACTCACGAAACATAAAATTGTGCCATGATATAAGTCGTTGATCAAAGGGGAGATCTGGACCATTGATACAACACCATCGCAATTTTGGCTATCGGGAGAACGGAGGCACAGAGACTTCCAAGATCGTGAAACGTTGATTTGATCGCAGCCATCGATCAAAGAAATGTCTAGACCATAGATCTAGGGTCATTGCAACTTCAACTATCAGGGGAACAGAGGTGAAAAGTCTTTCGGCCTCGCGATACGCAAAACCCCAATGAAATCTGAGCCATCATATGGTGGAGGAATCAGGACCGCCAGATTGGTAGCTCCGAAATATCAACATTTCATATATTGGGAGAATGGAGGTAGTAGCACTCACAGAGTTGCAAAACGCGAAATCACGATGCGCCTTTCATTTAAGCACGTGGTCACTGTTAGCGGTCACATAAGGGAAGAGGCTTAGCCAAGAGATAGCTAGCACCTAATTACATTGAAACTTTAAAGCGTTAAGGGAGATTCTGCGAGGTCCATAGAACCTGCATCATAATAAGAAGGGGGCCTAATCAGTTAATTGAGGTTCCTGATGGGACAAAGAGTCAATCAGACTTAGTTTCTTGATCGATCCTAGACCGGGAGGTCATGCATCCCTTGGGGGAGAAGGGGGGGACTGCATCATCATTCATTTTATTCAAATCTATCACTGTGTTTTTGCATTCTTTCATACTGAACGTATTTAATAATTTCATTGTATATTTTCCTTGACTTAGGAAAATATCATTGGTTCTTTGTCATACTTCCAGGAAGTAGAGCATCATACTTAGATCCTTCATCTCGAAATCAGAAATCAAGGATTTCTTGTATTCAACAACAAGGATTTTTGAATAAGTCATCAAAATTAGTCTCTCGTCACCAACACTGTAATAATATAGGTTTGGATCAGAAACACTCTTTCTAAAATCCAAACTCATCAAGAATCCATTCATCTGATATAGTTTCCAACTCATGGATGGTAGTATGGATGGAAGTGTATCGGGCTTACTGGATCAAGTGTCTCGTCATAGACAACTCCCTCTGTTTGTGAGAATCCTCCGGCTATAGATATAGCTTTGTTATTTCTTGACACTTCCATCAACTACATGCTTTCTCTTATATATCCACTTGGAAGTTACCATAGACTTCCCTTCTGATCTCTGAATAATATCTTATATATCATTATTTAAGATACATTGGTATTCTTCTATTATGGCATGTAACACCCTAGGTTTTGAGCCCCATATTAAATAATGTATTTTGTTAATTGTCAAGAGGTCAGAGGGCCCAAAAAATTAAAAGAGGCAAGTGTACCTAATAAATGTAATTTTTTTTTATCATTATTAATAATACACACATCGTTGGTTGCTAGACAAACAAGGACTAGAGTTATAGGAGGCTATGATTCCACAAGAGAGGGATATTGAGGGGATAAATGTTATTTTCTATTTTAATTACCCTTTTGTCTAAGGGAGTGGATTAGTTATGTGAGCTTTTTGGGGGAGGCCAGGAGGTTCTTGATTCCCCATGAAATACTTAAACCCACCCCTAGTTTTTTGT
>JASDQU010819160.1:0-14087 GCA_032191745.1 Picea mariana | reverse complement strand
AGCTTTACTTTGGCTCTTCGACTCTCCAAAATTTGGGAGTCTCAAATCTCAACTAAAAACTCTCGAACAGATTTCTTCAGAGTCCACGATCCGTCGCCATGCGTCCCTCTAGATCTGGTGGTCCAGATTCACTTCGGATCTTTTGGGTTTGGGAGTCTCAATTCTCCACTGAAACTCTGATGCAATTTACCTGAAGCTTGCGATCTATCACCACGTATCTCCTGTCGACCAATGAACAAGATCTACTTCGACTCTTCGGCTTTCAGGAGTTTCAATCTTCGATGCATTTGTTTCCTTGCAAAGTGCATTTACCCGGAATATACGATCTTGATGCAAGATCATCACTGGAAAGCATGTAGAGAAAGACCTATCAACGTCTGGGAATCTATACGAGACGTTAACGCTGGCAGTTTCAACCGATATTTTGAAATCCTCTTTAACTCAGTGCCAGAAAAATCTTTGAGGCATGCTTGAGTGATCGCGAGCGAAGTGGGAGTTTCCACTCCGGCTCTAGAATGTGACTAGACTAAGATAGTGTAGGATAGGTTAAGTTTTAGAGTAGACAAGTAGCCAGGGGAAACCATAAGATCCCTCTGAGATAAATTGAGGTTGTGTATGTCCAAATGAGGTTGGCTGTAGAGAATATGTTAGTTGCAAGTTAGTAGGAGATTTCAGTTTTTTAGTTGTTGGTTTTTATTTCAGTTGTTTCCATTTTCACATTTGAATATAACAGAGAAAAATTGATCCAATGCATGGTGTGTCAACATTGTTTGCAATTCTCTATTATTTGTGTTTCCATGAATGAGTGAATGAATTCTCATTATGAGTAGATGGAACTGTGAATGTTAGGATATGTTTCAATTGTTTCTCTTCTATTGAAGTAGTGCAAGGTGTGCACATAGAATGCACAGAGTGCGTTAATGGGATCTATTTCGATTTTGAAGCTCAGAAGAGATAGCACAAAACATTTTCCTTTGCAAGGATTGCAAAGAGACTAGTGCAAGGGATGAATAGTTGTCCGCAAGAATTCAAACTTTGCATAAAGATATGGTGCAAGGAGTGTACAAATCCAAGATTTGACTTCGAAGAGAATTTTGAGAAGTCGAAGAACCAGGAAAGGAGAACGCTAGGAGGGAGAGATAAATTTCTCTTCGAGAAATCCCTTGGATCTGAGTTGTCGAAATCCATGAATGCAAGGAGTGCATGGGAAGTCGAGACCTTCATGAGATAAATCTTAGGAGGGGAAGCGAGAACAGACGTTAGATTGGTTGTGGAAGGGATCTGGACCGTTAGATTAATGTCCAACTACTAGAAGAAGTGCGGGGAGAAGATCAGATCTGGACTATTAGATCTAAGCGTGTGGATCAATAGTCAATGGATCTAGAGACAAGTGCATGGGATTTAACCCTTGGAAGTGCACAGGGCAAGCAAACCCACGAACCCCAAGTTCGTGAAACAATCATAGTCGTTGATCAAAGGAAAATGTGGGCAAGTTTGAATATATGGAGAAGAGAGGGGAGCTATCCTCCAACTTCGAAAAATATGAAGTCCCGAGTTCGTGAAGGAGAAGTTAAGACCGTCAGATCACATGGATTGTGGACCATTGATTTGACATAAGAAGGCGAGTGAATCAAACCTTCCGAGGATGTGAAATGAAAAATCATGAAGTGCTTGAGAGGTTGGCCCCAGGTCATAGTGAGGGTTCACATCGTCAAAGGTTAAGGGAGGAGCTAGCATGTGCTAGGACCCACTTCGGGATTTTGGGAGTTGGAGAGTCAGGGTTGGTGCAGGCGCAAACACCCGACACACAAAGTCATGAAGTGTCTGTTGGTCAGGCGAGTGGTCACAATCATGGTCACAGAAGGGAAGGCACTTATTATGAGAAGAGATTTATGCGTGGAAGTTGGGCATTGTTCAGGAGAGAACCTGCGGGTCCTAGATGACCTATGGATCTGGAGGAAGGACCTGTGTAAGTGGGTTTGGAGTCTATCAGAGACCCAAAGAGTCAATCTAACTTAGTTTCTTGATCAATCCTAGACTGGGAGGTCATGCAGCCCTTAGGAGAGAAGGGGGGTCTGCACCAAGTGGTATCAGAGAAAAAAAACTTCTTGCAAGCAACAGGCACAACAGACAAAAGAACTCGGAGTTCTACTATGTGTGTGTGATAGACAGTCAACACAATGCCACCAAGGAGATGAGTGGAGCCACCTTTGGCCAATCGAGTTGTATAAAGGAAGATGTGAGAACTTCATGCAAGATTAGAGGCGATGGAGGGAGTGCAGAGACAAGCACCTGATTCTAGAGGCATCAGCGATGCAGAGAGAGAAGAAGTAGTAGGCAAGAATGTCGTCAGAGAAGCTGCAGGAGAGGATGTTGTCGAAGAACACTTTCTGAGAGCAGTTGCCAGATTGGGAGGCAGAGCCAAGATGGAGGTCCCAATGTATGAAAGCAATTTGGACGTAGAAGAGTTATTGGATTGGATAAGATCCATGGACAAATATCTCGACTATGAAGACGTCAATGAGGAAAGAAGGGTGAGCCATGTTGTCACCAGACTAAAAGGACATGCAACGCTATGGTGGGATGAAATTTAGGCTAAGAGGAGAAGAAAGGGAAAACACAAATAAAGAGTTGGGACAAAATGGTAGCCAAGATAAAGGCTAAGTTCATGCTCAAGGATTATCAGATCAATTTGTTCAGGAAAATGCAGAACCTGAGACAAAAAGTGATGGTAGTTAAGGAGTACACAGAGGAGTTCTATAGGCTGAACATTAGAACTGGACAAAGGGAGAAAGATGAAGAAAAAGTTGCTAGATATATAAATGGCTTGAGATATGAAATCCAGTATGAGCTCAACATGATGTCAGTAAGGACAATGAAGGATGATTATCAGTTTGTGCTGAAGGAAGAGGAGAAGTTGGCCAGAAAGAAAATACAATAGGGAAGAGCTAAAGACCCAGCCCCAAACAAAATCAGGGGAGTTACCCATGACAGAGAACATAGGTCTAAGGAAAAGACTAAGAAAACACACAGTCACTTAGAAAGAGGAGGAAGTTCTTGAGAAAGACAAGGTGGTGGAACAAGTTCTTCTAGAGGAAGAGGAAGAAGAGGAGGAGGAGAAGTAAGACGTTATGACTATGGAAAGATAGGGCACATGTCTTGGGACTGTCCCAAGAAAAATAAATAAGGAGGAGGTGAATCTCACATTTCAGAAGCACAGAGAAGAGATGTTGAACCAGAAGGAGCAAAGGATGGAAGATCCCTAATGTTGAGAAATTTTCTCTTAAAACCAGAGGCAGAAGTTGAAAGGCCAGTGTAGAGGAATAGTCTCTTCAGAACAACTTGCAAGACTAAAGACAGAGTATGCAAGGTGATAATTGACAGTGGGAGCATTGATAACTTAGTATCCATAGAGATGGTGGAGAAACTAGAGTTGGAAACAACTGCACACCCGAAGCCATACAAAGTTTCATGGTTGCAGAAAGGACACTAGGTAATGGTTACTAAACAATGCTTGGTTGAATTTAAGAGAGGAGGATATAGATATGAAATTCTATGTGATGTAATTCCGATGGATGTATGCCATATTTTGTTGGGAATACTATGGCAATTTGACAAGAATGTCATTCATGACGGGAGGAAAAATACATACACGTTAGAGAAGAATGGTAGAATACACATGTTGTTTCCAATGGAGGAGAATAAAGTGAAAGAGGAAGACAACACAAGCATACTTCTCATGAGTGGGAAGGAACTCCTGAAAGAAGTCAAGTAAGAACAAGAGATGCAGTTTGTTGTGTTGAGGAAACCCAGAGTTATCCTTACAAGTACTTCGATGGAGGGTTTGCCTAAAGAAGTTCAGGAATTGATGGAAAATTTCGCTGACATAATGGTGGATGAGCTGCCTAACTCATTGCCACCTGTCAGAAGTATCATCCACCATATTGACTTGATACTAGGATAAAGTCTTCCAAACAAAGAAGCATACAGATTGACACCTCAAGAGAATGAGGAAGTGAAGAACCAAGTCCAGTAATTGTTAGACAAGGGTTTGGTCAGAGAGAGTTTGAATCCATGTGCAGTACCAACTGTATTGAGTCCAAAGAAAAATGGAGGATGGAGAATGTGCACAAACTCAAGAGACATTAACAAGATCACCATCAGGTATAGATTTCCTTTACCAAGAATTGATGATTTAATGGACTGCTTAAGTGGAGAAAATTTATTTTCCAAGATAGATTTGAAAAGTGGATATCACCAGATCGAGATGAGAGAAGGTGATGAGTGGAAAACAACCTTTAAGACAAATGAAGGTTTGTATGAGTGGCTTGTTATGCCATTTGGATTAACAAATTCCCCAAGTACTTTTATGAGGCTGGTGAATGAAATACTAAAAGATTTCATTGGAAAGTTCGTGGTTGTGTATCTAGATGATATATTGATATTTAGCAGGACTAAAGAGGATCATTTGAGGCACCTAACACTAGTGATGAGGAGACTACAACAGGAGAAATTGTTGATAAATCTAAAGAAGTCCTCTTTTATGAATATAAAACTCATTTACTTGGGTTTTGTGATCTCTTTAAATGAATTGAATATGGATCCAGAGAAGGTGAAAGCAATTAGAGAATGGTTTCCACCATGGAGTATGTTTGAAGTAAGGAGCTTCCATGGATTAGCAAGATTCTATAGGAAGTTCATCAGAGACTTCAGTGGAATTTGTGCACCAATAATGGATACAGTGAAGAAGAAGCACAAGTATTTTAAATGGACAAAGGATGCCGAGAGGAGCTTCAATATACTGAAGGAGAAAATAAAAGAACGACCAATTTTGGTCTTACCAAATTTTGAAAATACATTTTAGGTAAGATGTGATGCAAGTGGAGTTGCAATAGGAGCGTTTTGAGCCAGGATGACAGACATGTTGCCTATTTTAGTGAGAAGTTCAATGAGACCAAGAGAAAATAATCCACGTATGATAAAGTGTTTTATGCCATAATTCAAGCCTTGAATAAATGGAGACATTACCTTGTCCCACAAGAATTTGTCTTGTATAGCAATAACTAGGCTTTACAATTCATAACCAGGCAGAAAAAATTGAATCAGAGGCATGAAAAATGGGTTGAGTTTATGTGGAATTTTACTTTTGTCATAAAAAATATCGTTGGGAATGCTAATAAGGTTGCTGATGCATTAAGCAAGAGATGTTTGATTCTGCAGGAATTTCAGGTGAAGACCTTGGGGTTTGAACACCTTGAGGATATTTCAGGGAAGAATACGAAGCATGTGCAAATCATGTGCTGAGAGACAGAAGCCAGTGGACAGAGTACATGATTCAAAAGGGATTGTTGTTCAAAGGAAATCAGTTGTACATACCAAAGTGCTCAATGAGGGATAACCTTTTGAAAGAAAAACATAGTGGAGGATTGGATAGACATTTCGTCCATGATAAAACATTTTCATAGTTGAGCAGTTCATACTATTGGCCATGTATGAGAACAGAACTAATAAAGTTTGTGAACACATGTAGAATCTTCCAACATGCAAAATGGAAGAGATAGAACAATGGATTGTATCAACCATTTCTGATACCAGAGAGGCCTTGGGATGCAATAAGCATGGATTTTGTGTTGGGACTGTCGAGAACGTAAAGAGGATTTGATTCCATATTTGTGGTGGTGGATAGATTTTCAAATATGGCACATTTTATCCCATGGAATAAGACCAGTGATGAAATGCATGTTGAAAATATGTTTTTCAAGGAAGTTGTAAGACTTCGCGACCTACCCAAAAGCATTGTCTCAGACAGAGACACAAAATTTGTTGGTCACTTTTGGAGAACATTGTGGAAGAAGTTGGGGACAGATTTTTCCTTCAGCTCGGCTTATCATCCTCAGACAAATGGACAGACTGAAGTGGTAAATAGAAGTATGGGAAACTTATTGAGGATTCTGGTTACTGAGCATCATAATCAGTGGGATCAGCTTCTGCGACAAGCATAATTTGCATACAACGACTCACAAAACAGGAGCACTGAAAAGAGCCCATTCCAAATATTGTATGGAATGCAACCTAGGGGAGTGTCTGAGTTGAGAGACTTGGAACAGAGTGAGATCAGGAGCGTTGTAGTAGAATATTTTTCTACAGAAATGTAGAGGCTCCATAGCCAGATCAGAGGACAGTTGCAGAGTTCTAACCAGGAGTACAAGCACAGAGCTAATCAACATCACAGAGAAATTTGATTTGAAGTAGGAGATCAGGTTCTGGCACATATTAGAAGAGAAAGGTTCCCTAGGGGAACATATAACAAGTTAAAGATGAAGAAGATAGGGCCATGTAATATCTTGAGGAAGTTTTATGAAAACTCCTATGAGATTGAGTTGCCAGATGATGTGGGCATATTGCCCATATTCAATGTTTCAGACCTTTATCCTTATAGGAAATATGACATAGAGGGATTAGAAGATACAGAGAAGGTTCAGTGGGAGAAGAAAATTCTTGTAGAAGAGAAACCACAGATGGAGAAGATCATTGATCAAAGGATAAAAAAAAAGACCAAGAGGAAGATGTATTTTGAATATTTGGTCGAGTTGAAGGGACACCGAATAGAATATTCCAGTTGGGAAAATGAAGTCGTCATTCAAAAGCATGGAAAGTTGGTGCAGGAGCTCATGGACAAGAGTCCATGAATTTTTGTCAAGGGGAGTATGATGTAGGAGCATCGTTGGCAAGCATGTAGAGCAAGACCTATCAGCGTCTGGGAATCTGTACGAGACCTCAACACTCACAGTTTCAGTCGATATTTTGAAATCCTCTTTAAATCAGCGCTAGAAAAATATTTGAGGCACACTTGAGAAATCACGAGTGAAGTGGGAGTTTCCACTCCTGCTCTCGAATGCGACTAGACTAAGATAGCGTAGGATAGGTTAATTTTTAGAGTAGACAAGTAGCCAGGGGAAACCCTAAGATCCCTCTGAGATAAATAAACATTGTGTACACCCAAATGAGGTTGGCTGCAAAGAAGATGTTAGTTGGACGTTAGTAGGAGATTTCAGTTTTTTAGTTGTTGTTTTTTATTTTAGTTGTAGCCATTTTTACATTTGAATATAACAGAGGAAAAATGATCCAATGCATGGTGTGTCAACATTGTTTGCAATTCTTTGTTATTTTTGTTTCCATGAATGAGTGAATGAATTATCGTTATGAGTATATGGAACTGTGAATGTTAGGATAAGTTTCAATTGTTTCTCTTATGTTGAAGTAGTGTAAGGTGTGCACACAGAACACAAAGAGTGTGTTAACGGGATCTATTTCGATTCTAAAGCTCAGAAGAGATAGCACGAAAATTTTCCCTTTGCAAGGAGTGCAAAGAGACTGGTGCAAGGAATGCACAGTCATCCACAAGAATTTGAACCTTGCATAAATATATTGTGCAAGGAGCGCATAGATCCAAGATTCGACTAAGTGTTGAAGAGACTTGTGAGAAGTCTAAGAACAGGGAAAGGAGAACACTAGGAGGGCAAGAGAAATTTATCTTCGAGAAATCCCTTGGATCTGAGTTGTTGAAAGCCATGAATGCAAGGAGTGCGTGGGAAGTTGAAACCTTCACGAGATAAATCTCAGGAGGAGAAGTGAGAACAGATGTTAGATTGGTTACAGAAGGGATTTGGACCATTAGATTAGAGTCCAGTGACTAGAGGAAGCGTGGGGAGAAGATCAGATATGGACTATTAGATCTGAACACGTGAATCAACATTCATTGGATCTAGAGACAAGTACACAGGATTTAACCCTTGGAAGTGCACAGGGTGAGCAAACTCACAAACCCCAAGTTCGCGAAACAATCACAGTCATTGATCAAAGGAAAACATGGATCGTAGATCTGGTCCCACAAATTTTGCAAGTTTGGATATCGGGAGAAGAGAGGGGAGCAGTCCTCCAAATTCACAAAATGAGAAGTCTTGAGTTCGCGAAGGAGAAGGTAAGACCGTCAGATCACATGAATTGTGGACCATTGACCTGACATAAGGAGATCCCAAATTTTGGATTTCAAAAATCGAGAAGGTGAGCGAATCAAACCTTCCGAGGAAGTGAAATGTGAAATCATGAAGCGCTCAAGAGGTTGGCCCCAGGTCATAGTGAGGAGTCACATCACAGAAGGTTAAGGGAGGATCTAGCACACAATAGGCCCCACTTCAGTATTTTAGGATTCAGATTCAGGGTTAGCATAGGTGCAAACACTCGACACACAAAATTGCGAAGCACCTATTGGTCAGGCGAGTGGTCATAGTTATGGTCATGGAAAGGAAGGCACTTAGTATGAGAAGAGCTAGAAATTGGCTTGCATGGAAGTTGGGTAGTGTTCAGGAGAGAACCCGTGGGTACCAGACGACCTATGGATATGAAGGAAGGACCTTTTTAAGTGGGCTTGGAGTCTAGCAGAGACCCAAAGAGTCGATCTGACTTAGTTTCTTAATCGATCCTAGACCAGGAGGTCGCACAACCCTTAGGAGAGAAGGGGGGTCTGCACCAGATCTCCTGACATGTATTCCCCTGGCAATCAATGTCCAAGATTTACTTCTATTATTTTTCCTCCTCCTTGTCCACAAACCTCTGAAGTTGTGGATCTTACGCCATGTATCAACCTTGACAATGGACAATTCCGATTGACTTTGGAACTTCGAGACTTCGCAAGTCCACTCTCTTGTGCACTTTCAAAGGGTTAGGCCTTGTGAACTTTCCTTGGGATCCAACAAATGTTGGTCCTCATGCTCGGATCTGACAACCCAAATCCAATCTCCTCCTACTTTCTCTTCTAATTATCTCAACACGGATCCCAATGATCTAGATCTTTCACAGTGCTCGATCCAATGGTCATTGTTGCTCCTCCTCTTGATCTTTCACTTTCTTCCCTGACTTGGAAGATTTCAGATATTTCGAAGGTCTCGACCTTCAATTTAATTCTTGTGAGGCCTGATGTATGGGTCACGAATTTCGCTTTCCCTCTTGAGCTTATGAACTTGAAACAAGTTCACCTCTTGGACCTCAACTGTGCTTCTGAAAAGCGCTAGTATCTTCTAAGCTTGGTCCTTAGGGAATTTTGAACTCCCACATAATCCTTGAATTAATATGCTCACGTCGGATCGACGGTCCATGACCTTCCTCGATCCAATGGTCCAAATCACATCGCAACTTTGGGTTTCGGAAGTTTAATCACACCAACATGTGATTCTCCTTTCATGCGAACTCCGCACTCATAGATACGATGATCAAGGTGGGTCTCGATAGATCCTTGGATCTATGGTCTAGATCACATCATGAATTTGGGTTTTAGAGGATCCATACCCTTCACGATAATTACCAACATTCTTTGATCTTGCAAAGACTGAAGGAGTCGAGGCGTTAACACATGTTCTCCTCCTTCAAATCTAACGATTGTGACAGACTTCAGATTCTCCCGAATGGATATCCTTCGTTCATCTTCCAAAAGAAAGGATATTCCCTTTTGATACTTGAGTCTCGCTATCCTTTCTGAGCTTCTTCATTTATGAATGATTTAAGAGTGTTGCACTCTTTCTCGTGGGCTTAACACTTAGAAGGGTCTTCTGCACTACTCTTGCACTCCTTCATCAAGTCTAGAACTTAAGTGGTTCTCAGTCTCTTCTTGCCTCGCAAAGAGCCTATGCATATCTGCACTACCTCTCCTAAGATTAATAGACTTCATCCTCCAAGAGACATAGAATGACTAGGAGGGTCAACCTGCATACATGAAACTATGCCCACAGTCGACAAACTCACAGTTTGTGGCTCTGGATTAAGCCACCAAAGGATGTAAGAATTTACGAGTATAAAAACACATTCAATTCATGCAATTTCCTACTTGCCTAATTACACAATCAATCAGACACAAAAAGGGTCCAGTANATCATTAAGGAAACATATCCATCCCTGCAACATGTTGAGATTTGTACCTTGGGAGGTGTTCCCCATGTGCTTTTGACCTCCTTAGCACATGAGGGAAGGACATGACACTTTGTACCTTGTACTTTTGTCTATATTCACTTTGACTTTGGTTAAAGTGAAATTTGGTCACTTTTGGCATAAAGTGATTATTAATTCACAAAGGGGTGAATTTGGAGACATAAGTGGACTTGGGAAACTTAACCCAAAGTGGGTTTATGATTTAGGGATGAATGAGGAGATCTCAACCATTGATTAGATGGGATATGAGATGATCTCCACCATTCGTTTCCTAGGTTTCCTAATGCATGTCTAAGAGGGGCGCAAAGGGAGAAGGAGGGCACATTCTTCATTTCTTGGTTTGCTCATTGTGAGAGGAGTAATTCTTGGATGGAGATGAGGTCATTTTTGTGAGGAGAGTATAGTTAGGGCGCTTGCTTTCATGGAGGGAGGCTTGTCTTGTATGCCTTAGTTTATTTACTGGAGGAGTTCTACTTTTGAGGAGGGCGCATTGCCAGATTGGGGAACATCAGTTGTAGAGAGACTTCTAGCCATCATATTGCAGTGAGATCAGTTGCAGAGGGTTTCCATTCAGCATATCTTCATTGTTATGGAGGGGTTTCTAGATCTGAGCTCACAGTTGGCAGTTGGAGCAGATTTAGTGGTTCTGGCAGTTTGCATGAGGGGCACACCATTCTGGGGTGCATTTGTTGGATTTGAGCTTGTATATCATCTCAGTTGGAGTTGTTATTTTATCAAGTTCTATCTTGTATTGTGTTTACTGTAACCCTTCTTCTGTTTTCTTCATATATACACACATATCTCAAATTGGTTTTCCCCAGGGGGTTTTGTCCAGGGTCATGTTGACCAAAAATACCTGTGTCTACAAATGCATGATATTAGTTCTTAGATCTGTTCATATTCAATAGTAAATAATGTATTAGGTGTGTTATGTTTATTTGAGTTTCATGTACTAATTTTCTATGACAAAAACAACATGCTAGAGCACCCAAATTGAGAACATAACCATAACAAATCAGCTTGAAAGTTTTGGACTGTTGGTTGTTATAAACAAACAAAAAACTAATTAATCTATAGCTGAAACTTAGAGCCTTTCTATGGTCAAAGACAAACCAAGAAGGCAAGTTGATAGGACCTAGAATTTTCACATGGTATCAGAGCTTCGGTGGCTGATTTTTTGGATAGTTGGGACATCATATTGGGTGGCTGTCAAATACTTCTTTCTGGCAGATTTTGAGGACAACCATTGACTCATTTAGTGGTTGTTAGAGGGCATAATTTTTCAGAGGGTTGTTGGGCAGTTTGGACACTTGGAGATCAGTCTCTTTTCACACCTATGCAGTAGGAGTGANTGGGAGTGAGGTCAGATTGCATTGTCTATTTTCACACCTTTATTGATAGGAGTGAGACGGTGTTTTCCTTGGTAGTATGAGCATTAGTTGGGGATTGCAGATTGGCAGAGATGTCAGCATCTCAGATGTGAGTTGAGGACAGGCTAGCTAGGAATAGCAATTGGTCGCCTTGGAAGGCGAGGATGATCTTCGTCTTTGAGGACCTCGAGCTATGGGATATAGTCAAGGCAGTTGTTCCCCCCATTCCTGTCACTACTCCCGTCTTGGTGGTAGAGTTCAAGAAAAGGAACAACAAGGCAAAGAGGACTATTTGTGACATAGTCCGGGTTCACATTATACCCCATTTTATGGGAAAGGCTCATGCATATGAGATGTGGGCATCTTTATGCAAGCTATATGAGAGCTCCAATGAGAACCAGAAGATGGTTCTTCATGACTGACTTAGGGGCATTCGCATGCTCAAGGATGAGTCAGTAACTTCATTCCTTGGTAGATACACTCAGATAAGAGATGAGCTTGGAGCCGTCGGCGAGGTTGTTGAACCTAACTCTTTGGTGAGACAAGCTTTGAATACCTTCACCAAATCGTGGGGTCCATTTGTACGTGGCATAGTTGCCAGAGAGATCATGCCTACATGGGAGAAGATGTGGGATGACTTCGTCCAGGAGGAGATCAGATTAACATCAAAGGCTTCTGGATAGAGGTAGCAGCAGAATGGTCAGGGTGAGGAGGATCTTGCTCTTTGGTCAAAGGGAAATAAGAAGGCCGACCGAGGTGGTCGGCAAGGTCCCAAGTCTGGAGGCCAGCCACAGAGGAGTGGAGGAGTAGAGAGCAGTAGTGGTCGGGGTAGAGATATGAGAAAAGTGAAGTGATTTGTTTGTAAGAAGTTCGGGCACTATGCTAGATAATGTGCGAACAAGAAGAAGAAGAAGGATGGTACAACGGCTACAACAGAGGAGGCAGAATTTCATAAACAGTTTCAGAGAGAGTGTGTTTTTCATATATGTTGTAGTTCGGTTGAGTCATCACCATGTATCTGGTATATTGATAGCGGGGCATCAAGCCATATGATTGGAGTTCGAGAGCATTTTTCTGATCTCAGAGGCCCTGAGGTCAGGATAGATATTTCTCTTGGAGATGATAGAGTAGTCACAGTTGTTGGGATTGGTACAGTTTCTTTTAGAAGAGAGAGCTTGCCACCTATATCGTTTACTGATGTTCTTTTTGTCCCTAGGATGAAGAAGAACTTGAGTTTCCACCCTCCAGGATAGAGGTCTTGAGGTTACATTCAGAGGCACCGAGGTACTGATTCATCCTCGGGGGTCTTCACTAGACTCAGGATAGGTGATTGGAGTGAGAGATGGGGATCTGTACAAATTACTTTTTCAGCCACTTCTTGCATTGGTGGCTAGTAGAGACAACAACATACAGTTGTGTGAGTTATGGCATCATAGGATGGCCCACCTACATCATGGGGCTCTTGGAGGACTGAGAGAGGTTGTGACCGGAGTGCCATAGATCAGCATAGAGCATCAGGATGTTTGCAGAGGGTGTGTGCTTGGAAATTTTTCCAAGGCATCGTTCCCCAATAGTGACGACAGGTCAGTTGGGATACTGGATTTAGTACACATGGATGTGTGTGGGCCCATGACTCAGAATTCTTTGATTGGTTGTGAGTATTATCTCACATTTATTGATGACTACTCAAGGAAGACTTGTATCTATTTCCTGAAGGCCAAGAGTGAGGTCTTCGCACGGTTCCATGAGTTCAAAGCTCTTGTGGAGAACCAGTCGGGAAACGGGATCAAAGTCTTGTGGTCAGATAATGGGGGAGAGTATTCCTTGAGATAGTTTGTAGACTTCTATGCACAGTATGGCATTAGGAGACAGATGACCATACCTTACAACCCCTAGCAGAACGGGGTTGATAGAGAGGAAGAACCGGGCCATTACCGGTGTAGCGAGATCCATGCTGCATGATCAGAATTTGCCTTTGTATTTGTGGGAAGAGGCATGTGCTACTGCAGTTTATCTGTAGAATAGGAGCCCCCATAGGATTTTGGGGAATATGACTCCTTAGGAGGCATTCACTGATATGAGGCCCGATGTCGAGCACATCAGGATATTTGGGTGCTCGAATTTCTCTCATGTCCCCTTGGAGAGGATGACAGAGCTAGACCCCACAACCCAACAGGGGATTCTAGTTGGATACTTAGAGGTGTCGAAAGCCTATCTCATCTACATTCNTAGATGTTAGATTTGAGGAGGATAAGGCTTTTGCAAGATCTCTTGAGTCGAGAGTTGGAGTTGAGGATGATGTAGAGTTTCCAGTTGCAGTCTCAGAGGGAGCACAGCCTCAGTCATCAGGTACACACAGTATCATGGTGTTATAACCCTAAATTTCACCACACATGCTTACCTGGCATCAGGCCAACTCATATCCCTTCATTGCCAAAAGATCTGCTGAACAACCTCTTTGAAAATCCTCTTAGGTAAAGGCACACGCGCCATAACCCACTACTGCACGTGTGTGAACGCTGGCAAGCCTACTACAACCCGCGTTTACCTAACAAAACACAAAAATAGGAAAGTTGCCAATGGGAAAAAAAGATATGGGTCAGTTAACTGAAACTCCCAGCCATGCATGGCTGAGAGTTCGTCCAAAACCCTAGCTCCTTCTAGCCTATAAAAGAAGGGGTAGGGGTACTATTTGGAGGAGGAAAATTACAGCGAAGAAACTCTACCCATTTGCCG